>BMAO01014344.1:0-34823 GCA_019973975.1 Trichonephila clavata
CAAATTGTATTAAAATTCAAAGTGTATTAAATTCAGAAATGTATAAAGTTCGAAATGTAGCAAAGTTCAAAATGCATGGAAGTTCAATTTGTATCAAAGTTCAAAATGTTCACTTTTTCTTGAGTGGTTGAAGTAATACTGGTTACCACTATAAACGTTGCATCATAAAAGTACACACTATATCAAAAATAAACACTTTAACTGGAATGTAAACAAAATAAGATTCAAAAACATAATTGTAGTATAAAATACCATCAAGGACAAACATCAAAGGAACATCTAAGTTTGTTTCAAAATAAAATAATAGACTTTGTCTAAAAGTAAACTTAATAATCTCAGTATTTTAGACTATTAAGGAAGGGGAATTTAATTCAAACTCTTCCCTGTTTCCATCCAAGAGTACACACTTCTCCAAAACTGAAACAGAATACTGAGATGTAAACAGGAAAAAATTTGAACTGGATTGGAAGGTGGACCCATGTTTCGCACATTTATAAGATCTGTATTCATTTCTCATTGTGATATTTCACAACAACATTTTTTTTAAAAAAAGAAAAATTATCCTAAGAGTGGAAAGAAGGGGTCCACCTAAGAGGGGTAAAAGGACAATGGTCTGGTTTTGTGTAGCTGTGTGTGAATTTTTTGGTTATTAAAATGATTATCATTCGTGACTTAATTTTAATTCTTCAGGAGGATAATAAGTTCTCAATTTTGACATGTGAACAATTTCAGTAGGTTTTTTGGTTAAAGCATTGGGTTTGGTTATTTCATAATTTACATCTGACAATTTTTGTACTACTTCATAGGGGCCGGAAAAAACTGGGATAATTTTCTACGATTTGGATAATTAAATTCTTCATACATTACAATGTCACCAGGTTCAAAGGAGAATCAATGAAACGAGCATCATATTTAATTTTGTTTTTCTCATGATATTTAATAGTGTTTTCTTTTGCTAATTTTCTGGCTTCTTCAACTGGAGGGTAAAATTGATTTTGAGCTAAGGGAGGTGTATATGGTAAACTGCCAAAGAACAAATATGCAGGAGGGAATTTTGTGACTGAGTGAGGTGTTAAATTATATTCATTAATTACTTGTTCTAAAAGTTTAGTCCATGGAATTTTGGTAGGAGAAGAATTTACTTTACATCTTAATTTAGTTACAATAGACTGATTAACACGTTCACATTTTCCATTTGTCTGAGGATGATGAGAAGTAGTTAATAAATGTTTCACACTATAATTTCTTAGAAAGCGTTTAAATCTAGAGGAGGTAAAAGCACCATTTCTATCAGTTAACAATTTACTGGGTATTTGAATTTGGAAAAGTTGTTTCAAACAATTTGTATAGGTTTCTGTTGTTTCACTTCTGGAAGGAAAAGCCCAAACATAGCGAGTTGCATGATCTATTATTAAGTGGAGAAATTTTTTAGTAGAATTATAATAATTAAATCCACCAACAGTATCAACAGAGATACACTCAAAAGGTTGATCTGTGGGAGGTACAGCCTGTAAAAGGCCAAATCTTTTTTGCCTTTTCTTCTTATTTAATTGACATACATCACAATGTTTAACAAATTTTGAAATATCTAAGTTAATATGAGGCCAGTAGTATTGAGGAGTAATTAAATTTATCATTTTTTGAGTACCTGGGTGTCCAAATTGTTCATGAGCATTTTGCAAAATTTTTCTTCTTAATGAAAAAGGTACAACAATTTTAAACAGATTTTTCTTTTTAAGGACAATGACATCATCAACTTTCTTATATTTAGGACCATTTACATTGTCTAAATTTTGATATGTTTTTATCTCATCTAATTCAAGTAAATGTACAGAGTGCTGGATATATTGAGCAATAGGATGTCTCGACAACATGTCAGCTTCAACATTATTAGTCCCTTTTAAATATTTTACTTCATAATCAAACATGCTTAATTTTAAAGACCAACGAAATAACCTACCCCTTAAATTTTTCACATTTTTAAGCCAAACAAGAGCAGCATGATCAGTGTGGATTATGAATTTTTTACCATGTATATAAAAATAAGAATAAAACTTATCAAGAGCATCTACTATGGCCAAACATTCCAATTCCGTGATACAATAATTTTTTTCATAGTCACGTAAAGTTCTAGAATGATAAGATATTGGGTGAAGAGTACCAGAATTATCTGACTGTTTTAAAACTGCACCAATTGCACTTTGAGAAGCATCACAGAACACATGAAGAGGTAAATTAGGATCATATAATTGTAATAGAGGTTTAGTTGCTAATTTATTTTTTAACAATTCAAAGGCTGTTTGACATTCAGCAGTCCAATTCCATTGTTTATCTTTCTTTAAGAGTTGATTTAAAGGTTCTCTAATTTTAGCATATGAATCAATGAATTTGTTGTAAACATTTACAGAACCAAGAAAACTTTGAAGTTGTTTTACATTTTTAGGGGGCTGTAATTTTTTAATAGTTTCAATATTTTGATTATCTGGTGTAATGCAACCTTCTTTAATTTCATAGCCTAAAAAATTTATTTTATTTTTTGCAAAAACACATTTTGAGAGTTTTAGTTTAATGTTTTCCTCCTCACAAATTTTGAATACTTTTCTTAAATGAGCATAGTGCTCCTCTAAAGAATTTGAAAAAATAACTATATCATCAAAATAGTGACAAGCAAAATTTGAACATTTATGTTTAGTTAGAATTTTACGAATAATGCGATTAAAAATTGCAGGGGCATTTCGAAAACCAAAAGGGAGAACTTGAAATTCGTATAAACCTTCAGTTGTAATAAAAGCTAATTTTTCTTTATCTTTATCGTGAAGAGGAATGTGCCAGTAACCACTTGCAAGGTCAAGAGTAGAAAAAATTTTAGCATTATTTAATTTATCTAGCAGAGAGTCTATTCGAGGTAAGGGTTCTGCATCTGTTTTACAAATTGCATTCAGTTTTCTGTAGTCAATGCATAGTCTTGTTTTTTGTTTTTCATCTCTTTTATAAGCCAAAGTAACAGGGGAAGAATAACAACTAGTTGATTCCTTAATTAAACCTGCAGCTAGTAAATTTTGAATTTGTTTAGTAATCTCAGCTTCTGAAGTAGCTGATGTTCTGTATGCTCTTTGAGAAATTGGGAGATCTGAAGTTAAATTAATTCTAGGGGGTTCCATTCTTATTTTACCTACATCATATTTATTTTTTGAAAAAACATGGGAGTATTCTGAAATAAGTTGCACCAGGTTAGGAGATAGTTCTTTGACAATCAGAGGTGAAAAAATTTCCTCTGAGGTACTGACTAAATCTTCCTGATTAGGTTTAGGTTTATTTACATTTTCCTGTATGTGTAAAGACATTTGTTTGTTGATTTTGCTAGAGTTGTTTACAATAATTTGTCCATTTTGTAACAATTGGTTATGTTCACAATCAATCATAAATTTATATTGGCTACACTCTGGTAGTCCTAGGATAATATAAGGTAAACTACTATTAATAATATACAGATTTATATTTCGTTCAATTTGTCCTATTCTTAGGAAAGTTTTGCATAGTTGATTTAATTGAAAATTGCCATGGGCTTGATTAATATATATAGGCCTAGTTCTTTGTTTTGTTAGTTTAAGTTTATTTACAATATCTGCAGAAATTAAAGATAAGGTGGATCCAGTGTCAATAACAATATTTACATTATTTTTTACTGTAAAAGGTAAATTGTTCAAGTTAGCTAGGCTTGGCAATGGTGAGACGTGTCCGGATACTTTTAATTGTAAATATGCTAGGCCAGGGGCCTCAGTAGAAGGTTGTTGTCTCTGGTTTGGGATTTGTTGATTACTAACAGGGTTCCCCGAGCTCTGAGAAGCAGTGTTAGTAGCCAAAGATGAGTCACAATTATATGGGGTTTGTCTTAATTCGGTTTGATTAAATGGACACTGCTGCTTCCAATGGTAAGCATTGAGAATGCCTTGTCGAGTACAAAAACTACATGGTGTTGGTGGCATTCCATTTTGAAAATGAGTGTGGTGGTTGGGTCTAAATCCTCGATTGAAAAAATTGTGAGCCTGATGATTTGGGAGATGTTGGGGACGCATTCTGTTAAAATTTTGAAAATTTGGTCTAAAAGAGTTATTTGGAGGTCTGCAAACATTTTGTGTTGGTCTATAACTATTTGGTTCTGGTTTAGCTGCTTGTATTTTCATTAGGCGGGTAGCTACCTTGAGCCATTCTGTAGGTGAGGTGGGAGGGTTAATGGTCATTAATTGTTTAATATTGGTGGGCATTCCATCCGTCAGTCCTTCCAAAATGAGTTGGGGAGATAGACCTAATTGTCTACCACAATTTAGTTTCTGGTGAAAATATTCATCTAAATTATTTCTTAGCTGGTGTTGAGAAAAATCTGACAAATTTACTATGTTCGGTTTTAAGAAATTTTCAATAAGGATATTGCACAGATCATCAAAATTAGAAATATTAAGGCAAGAATTAACATAATGGGTTAGAGCAGAACCTTTAAGGTATTTAGAGATATTAAGCATTTTCCAATCATTGTCTTTATTACTAATTTTGCAGGCATTATTAAAATACTCTAACCATGCTTCTATTCTCATTCCATTTTCGGGGTCAAATGCAATTAAAAAGGGTTCACTGGGAATTTTTTTGATTTGTATTACTATTTATAGCTAAATTGGGTTGATTATTAGTTTCCATTTTAAAGCCCGATCTGAGAATCATATAAACTTAAAATTTTAGATAATTCTTAAAAATTTTGAAGTACAAAACAAAAATACCAAAAATATAAAATTAAAAATCAACACAAATCAAAAATTTGCAGTTACTAATAATCAATGTTCAAAATCAAATATGAAAAAAAATTTCAACACAAATCAAAATTTTGCAATTACTAATATTAGTCATAATCAATATTCAAATATCAAACATGAAAGCAAAAAAAACTTGAATTTCTTACTTAAATAAATATAATATTGTTTTATCAAACTTAAAACAAGCATTGCAATGCTATTAAAAATATGCCAAATAAATAATACTTAAAATAAATTTAAAGTGAAACAAAACAACAGAAAATATGCATTATTAATTATCTTAAAATTTGAAAAAGAAACAGATCGATGATGGCCATTTTTTATTTTTTGTACACAAAACTTGAGATTTTGGCGCTGTGAAGAATTTGAGGAATGGAACACTCTCACGAAGCTGAAACACAGAAGTAACGGGGATTTTCCCGTACTTGTTATCAGGTGAAAAGGGGAATACCCTTTGGAGGCTTCAATTCGCTCACTTTCGCATTTCCTTAGTAGAATTTTCACTTTTAGGATTTTACTTGACGATATTTCCCGCGTTCCCAGCAGGTTATTTGATCCTGCCGGCTTTTGTAATAGACGAGGCCGTTGAATGGAATTCTTTATACGATGGCCGTTGACATGATTTCTTTGTATGATGACGATGTTGTTGGAATGGATTCTTTATATGAGATTGATAAGGCCGTAAGGTGATTGAAGAAACTTGTTTATTCTTGAACACATAAAAGCAAGACAAGGACAACACAAAGAAAACGTAATCACAAGAAGACACACACAATACACAAACACTAGATGCGGCAGACTACATGATGACAAAAGCGAAGCGAAAAAGCGCGCGTAACCGTGTGTTCAGAGCTTTTTATAGTGGCGGTGAAGGTCGTACGACTCTTTTATAACAGGAGTCGTGATTGGCTGCAAATGAGCGGGAGCAATTAGATTAAGATTAAGATTACGCGGTCGTACAATTAGATTAAGATTATAGAAAATAATTTGACGGGGTACAGTTAAGGAGAATTAGAAGAAGTCATTACATATATATATATATATATATATATATATATATATGCAATTGTTGTTTTGTTACAAAGTTTCAAATTTAAATGTGTTAGAAAAATTATTTCTCTTAATGTAATTCTGAGCTTTTTCCTACACTCTTGATAATTCAAAGTTTATCATTGGTCCCTTCAACTTCGAAATATCGAGAGTCGACTGTATATATAAATACAGTCGACTCTCAATAATTCGAAGTTGGAAGGGCAAACTTGTGACTCCAACCTTTTTACTACAGCCGGCTAGGTGGCGTGGTTGGTTTGTCGCTGGCCTTCTACACCCAAGGTTGCGGGTTCGACCCTACCCAAGTCAGGGGATTTTCTTGATGCAGAAAATCGACAGCGGCCATGTCGTATGATTATACGGCATGTGAAAATCCTTAGAGTGTTTGTTTGGCTTGGATGCTCTCGGCAAAATTAAATCCTAGTACAAAGTTCGCATCGCCAAGAGCTCAGGCCTCCCTCTGTGGAGGAAACTGGGTGTCAAAATTGCCTGCTGTAATTGGTATCGCCTATATGGTGCAGCGCTAAAAAGTGGTACCAGCTCCTGAGGAATGTACTAGGTCTGCAAAAGGTTTAATTACCAATGCGCAGCCCCATTGAAAAAAAAAACCTTTTTACTACAGGACTGTTCATGATATTGCGTGATCGAATTGTCGAGTTTCATAAAATAACTTCGAATTATCACGTGTTTTAGTCTGGCTAGTTACAGATTTTACTTCGAAATATTGAGTGTACCTAAACGTATTGTTTTAGTTCGAAATATCAAGAGTATTTCTAGGGACTCAGCATATACTTCGAATTATCGAGAGGTTCGTGTTATCGAAGGTTTGAATTATCGAGAGTTGACTATTTTTAAACAAAATTGGTATAAGATAGAGAGAAAGATTTTAATTTTAACTTAATTACCTACCTTTCCCAAGCCAAAAAATTGCCCCCTCCCACCAAAAAAGAATATAAATATAATAAAATAGACATCCTGCATAAAACTTTTAAAAAATTGGTAAATAGAAATAAAAAAAAATTGAAAAAACACTTGACGCTCAACTTTTTTTTGCAAAAAATGTGAAAGACAGGTTCCCAAAAAATATCAGGTGTTCCGCAGTTTTATGGGGTAGGGAAGTGCTGTGTAATTGTGGTCCAGCGTGACTCTAGGCCTTTAGAACAATTTGATGTTCAGAAAACTGAGCTCAATTAAAAATTAATTTAAGAGACTCGATAAAAATTAGTTTAGATAGCATCTCGCAAGAAAAGGAAAAATAAATTTGAATTTAAATGAAACTCTATTCAATAAATTAATTCTGTAGTTCTATCAATGGACTCGATACACCTGACGTCATAATCACGTGATGATATACATAACAAATAGCCACGTGTTTGATTCAACTGAGTATTTTGGCGGAATTTTCGTATTTACATCTACTATCAAAAACAAATGAAAGAAGTTGTTCCAAAAGAAATTTCGACTGAAATGTGTGAACTTTTTAATTATTTCATTTTCAATATTTTTTTTTTATCAAATACACTGACGATTTTTAAAGTTTTAAAATGAGTCTGAAATATTTTCTGAGCATTTCGAATTCGAAGAATTTTAATTTTGCAAACATACACAGATCAGGGTACCACTTCTGTGATCTATTCTGAATGCTCTGTATTTGTTAAGTATATAGTTGATTACCTACGTTTTTTTTTCTTTCAATTCCTACTATTAGTTCACACTTTCTCAATATTTATTTATGTTGTTCAAATTTTCAATCGTTAGTAAAATATATTTTAAAGCGCTCCATTGAGCTAAAATTTTATATACATGATTATTTTGTTTGACAATAAAGAATTAATTAATAAAAATTTGTTGATTTAAACTAATTATTCTAGTAATTATAAATACATCCATGTTGGCGTCATTTTTGGCGACATAGTGACCATTTTGGCGACTTGTGTCCAAAATTAAAAAAAAGTTTTTTCTCACATTTTAAAACATTCAGTTGAACTGAAATTTGAAACACATTTGTTTTGGATAGCAATGCAATATTTTAATGATAATTAATAAAAATTAATTGTCACTTAATGTTGTGATTCTTCATATGTATACACATATTTATATTAACTATAATTATTTGATAAAAAATAACTAAAATAAAATTTTTCTTACCTAAGAAGGAATTGACTTATTTTTTTTATAATACTTGTTTTGTTATTTTCGACAATTTTACAAGCACTACAGACAAAAATTTGAAACTGAACTGTCTTAATAAAGAAATTTGTTCTGTTAAATTTTATTGGAATAAAATCTCACTCTTAAATTTTGCCATCCATTTAGTAGCAATACAAAATACTTTTAAATTTATAGAAATATCATCATAACTTTGTTTATTTTATTTCCTAACTGTGTATATAATGTTAATATATATCTATGCATTTTCCATGTTGCAGTCATTTGAAATTTTATTGTACTGTGTGTTGATAAATGTGTCGACTTCAAAGCATTTCAATTTTGCAGACACGAAAAAACAAACCAGGGTTCTACTTCTGGGACCTGTTCTGATTTTCTAACTGATGAATAAGCATGCAGTTGAACTCACCTACATTTTTTTTCTTTATATAGCTATTTTCACTAATTTAACAAGCATGATAGATAAGATTTTGAAACTGAACTGGCTCAGCAAAGTCATTGTTTTGTAATTTTCAGAACAATACACTTACAAATACAAGTAAATTAATGAAGTTCATATGTACTTTAAAAAATATGCATCCATAAATGTATAATGCTGTATGGTGAAGAACATACAATATATTTTAATAATTTGTGAGATTCATATTCCACTATTTTTCCAGAAATCAGGGAATAAATCAGTTCGATACTGAAGAGCTAGATCATATAGAAATTGAGAAGCACGCATCTATCTATATTTTTAAAATGCTGATTGCATTAACTTTTCCTAATATTAAAAAAACAATTACGATAAAAGAAAATTTCTAATTATCAATTTTACTATACTACAACTGACATTTTAAATTTCACGTTATTTTTATTTTACATTTTTATAAGCTTTA
Organism: Trichonephila clavata; assembly: GCA_019973975.1. Taxonomy (NCBI): domain Eukaryota; kingdom Metazoa; phylum Arthropoda; class Arachnida; order Araneae; family Nephilidae; genus Trichonephila; species Trichonephila clavata. The sequence goes on from BMAO01014344.1 coordinate 8,906, forward strand.
AATTCATGAGTAGTTATATATACATGCATAATTATGTAAAAAAAAATTTTAAATTCTTTTAATACAGGGATAGCAAACATTACATTCTGATTAAGTCCAGCACTTTCCATTCCTTCCTAGATAAGCTTTCCTTTCACAAAACAGAATAGAAGCAGAAGAATATTGTACAGAAAAATAAATGCATTGCAAATAACATTAAGTGATTTGCATATGAAAACCTTAACAGAGGGTTTCATGGCAAGAAATTTTTTAGTGTATTCAATGTTTTAAATATTGAAAATACCTTAATGTCCCCCCAAAATAATATTTTGCAAGTGATTTATATGTTTTTGGTAAAATTAAGGACAGGTGTGTCCAACACACACACAATAGAACATATATTTAGTTAATCTAAAATGTACACATCTTCACAGTAGTTAACAGAGATATTTCAGTATTTAATTATCTAAAAAATTAGGATGCAAAAATCTGATATGTAACCATACATGTTGTATCAAAAACAGGTATACATACATATAAATCAAAAACTTGTTGTTTTTAATAATTTTTGAATATTACAGGGAAAAAGAAACATTTTTGAGAACCATTCCCTATAGGGAAATGGAAAAATATTTTAATCTACTACAGCTTCTTTAATGTTTATACTTGATGATTTTTAATCAAGTACCATTTTTAAACATTAGAAGTCAAAATTATCATTTACCATTTATAAAATTACATGTAAAAAAATTATGCAACATTTTGAAAGTCCTTACTCGCTGTGCTATTTTAGATAAAAGATATGATTGATCGAGAATTGATTTCCAAATATAATAAATTAAGGAATTAAAATTTTTAAATTAAAATCTGTGTATAATAGAATATGTTTATGTCCATTTATGGAATATATAAGTCCTGCTCACTCTTACATGATCAAAATAAAAAGTCATTTTTGAATCCCTAATTCTTTTACAAAATAAATAAATAATTGAATAATTGTAATATATTTGTATGGTACTTATTAGCACAACATTTGTTTTTCAGAGTTTGACTGTGGTATAAACCTATCACACACTTGTACAATTTTTTTTACTATGTATTACAAATAAGCATTTATAGGTATTTGCACAATTTGTAGAAGATTTATCATTATTGATTAGATTTGTGCTTTATATCGATTTATTTTTACATAAATATAAAAGTCTAAAAGACTCATGAATATTGATATTATCCTGCTTATAAGTCCTGAATAAATTTTTCGCATTGAGTTACAAATATTGACCCAAGAAGAGTACTTGGATCAATTATATATTTATTGAGAATTAGGATCATGAAACCAAATCTGGCTTTATGTATAGACATTTGATTCCGTGGGATGTTGTTGCATTATACAGCCAATAACTGGAGCTGTTCCAGCTCATGTTTGAACACAGTAATAATAATAACATAATTTTTTAAAGTTCTTGATGTGTTTTTGCTTGGCAAAATTATTTGGCAGTTTAATACATAAGTTCCTAATTTTGGAATGGTATGAGTACTGATTTAGCATTTCTTTGAAAAACTTTGAAGTAATGTAATATTTTGCTCAAGAATAATTTGGGAAACTGAAAAGTTTCTTGAAATTTAGGATTTTCCTTGTAAACTAATGATATAATAAGTTAATTATCTTGCTTATAAGTAGTAGAAACTTATTTTGATTAGAATGGAATTCCGTTTATTCATGATAAACTTTGGTAACTTGTTGATGTTTAATAATGATTTTAATCTTTAATAATATAATTTGGTGGCAAGCTTCTCAATGGTATGGCCACAAGAAAGTGTCAAAAATTGTTTTTTAAATGTTTAGGGCATTGTGAGGCCTTAAAATAGTATGATTTATACCCATACATTGTGAAGTTTTTAAAAATATGTTATAAAATATTAATATTTAGCAATTTTAGTTTAGTAGTTATCACCTACAAATGTTTGAATTTTTTTTATAAATTATTGTCTCCTTGGGAAAAAAATGAATTATATTAAAATATGGGGAAAATTTTAGAAATTGTTTGAAACATGCTAAATTATTTTCGTGAAAATTTTTACATATAGGAGCATACAAAATTTTTGTTAGCTAGTTTATTTTAGTAATTACAATTATTTAACATGCATCATTTATCAACATTTAATTTTATATTACATGATTATAATACAAGTGAAGCATGTGAAAATTTTATTTTTTTAACAAAGAAATTCATTGCAATTTAAAAAATGCATTTTTCATATTCTATTGAAAGATTATTGGAGACATTACTTCATTATGTACTCATGTGAAGAGTATTTTTCTAAGATGTATTCCAAAAGAGAATTTTTTTTTGTCAGTTTCAATCTTTATTTGCATTAATATGGATTCATAAAATTGAAACATTGTTATGGTATACTAATTTTTTAAACAACTGTTCTATAAATATTCCCAAGACATAGTAAGATCTTGCAAAATATGTGATGAATCTGTAATGAAATAACACATTAGCCAGCTTTGATTGTCTGACTTTACTTAGTAATTATCATTTACAAAGGTTTGAAATTTCTTTTAGAAATTTCTCTTTAAACTCTCTTCAAAGTTTAAAAAAGAAAATACTCTTACACTATTAAGTTAAAGAAAGGAATCATGTTAATACATAATTTTTAGAAATAATGATTAACTTTATTGTATTATTCTTTATTATAAATTATTTCTTATGAGTTATTGAATTGCATTTAAATTATCCAATAGATGTAAACCAAACGAATATTTCCATACAATTTTAAAAATAAAACAATAATTAACATTAAAAACTTTGATATCCAAACAATAATACTAAAATGGATTTTCAAGAACAGCAAAAAGGAAACTTAATATAAATTTTAGAAAATAACAAGTGAAATTCACAGGATATTTTTTCATAATTACAAGAAGTTTCTATATAAAAGAATACAATTAATGTCACAAATTTATTAATAAATACCTTTCCAAACGAATGAATGTATCCATCTGCTCTGAAACATGACACATTTTAGAATGTAAAAAATTTTATTTTTACATCGATCCTACTCATTAGCAGTATCTCTTCCTATATTCACACACTACAGCCGAAGTATTAACTAATCATTTTGGCTCGCTAGTCAAAACAATTCTTTGTTTTGGCGAGCCACTCCCTATTAACAGCTGCACGCATTTTTCTCGGAAAAATTCGCTTACAACATAATTTGTGACAGTAATAGATTTCTCCCAATTCCAGAAGCAATTTGTTCAATAGAGCGCTGTAGAATTATTTAAATCATAATGTGGCGGGCACTTATAAAAAATAATTACTAAGCCTATAAGTAAACAAAAATTCGAAGCCAAAGGATGGAAGTATAATCTAAACATAAATCTAATACTATAAACTAAAACTACATATATTTAGTCCCTTTTCTTAAACTAAAATAGTAGAAAATATATTAAAAATATTTAAAAACTATAAAAAGAATTTAAGAACATAAAATAATGTTTGCAAATTTGGAAGTTAGCGCGCAATCACAAGTGTCATACCATTAGCTGTTATTTGTTTTCATGATAGCACGTTGTTAATCACGTGATGATGGCCACGATCGCAACGCCCTCTAGTGATGAATCGACCCCATTAAGTTAATTTTATTTTAATACAACTGACTTAGAATTACTTAAGAAAGAAGTGCAGTACACCTCAACTTTTGCCAGCTTAAAGTTTTGGTTATGATTTGAAAAGGAAAATTCAGAAATACACAAATGGGTAGAGATTTAATGGATTTTATTGCGATGAAATTATTCGAATCGCTTGTCGATTTAAAAATCTCCGTCAAGTGTGTAAATTTTATGAATTTATTTTGACTATCTTTTGTATCTTTATGCTTTTTAAAGCTTGTTTAAATCAATTATTCAATGTGGAATGTATTGTAAAACTTACTATTAAGATTCATTTCTAAATAAATTATTGCATCTAAATTTTTTTTAAAAAAAAAATGCATCATGAATATTTAGATATTTTTTTTACAATATGTTTTCAAAACAATGTTATACCATCTTTTATTAGGTATTGGAATCATTAACATGGAATAAAAGGTTCCGTAACAGTTTTCCATGGCATCCCAAGTGCTGGAATAGGATGAGTAAAAATGTAAGATACCTATTAACTGCTTAATATCTTTATGTGCAAATATTGGTAGCATTGCTCTGCATGAAGAAATATATTATTTCATTGTAAATAAGAACGATTTCTATAAATTATGATGTTTCAAATTAGAACAAAGTGTGATCTCTCAAATGTTAATAAATAGTTAAATGATTTTATCGAATTTTGCTTGAAACTTCCATGGCTAGCAAAGTAAATGATTTAAAAACTTATCTCCATGTAAAAATAAAAAAGTTATACAAAATATATGTAGTGAGAAATGCTTTATAAAGCTTAATTAAAAAATGCTTTCTGTAATTTATATTTAGACTGAAAATATCATTTTTGTGCATGATACAACTAAAGTTTTGAATTTAAATGATTATGATGATCAGAATTTCTTTTGCAAACATGCTGTTAAAGAATTTAATATCTTAATCACATTAAGTGTGCATTTAAAATCGAATTCTTCAATGTTGTTTCTTTAGGCACAAATTATTATTTTAACGTTAATTATTATGGCTGATATCCTAGCTAGAGCTGCATTCAGTTCCATGAAAAACCAATGGAATTGGGATGGAACGGTAAGTGTGAAAAAGGAAGAAATATCTTTCAGTATCTTTAGCATAAAAATACCTTTTGTAAGGTGTCTTTTGCTTATTGAATATTATTATGTTCTGAATCAAGAATCAGTAGTTTATTACATTATGTAAAATTATTGTTTTTTCATCGTATATGTTGCAGCAGTTGCTTTAAATTTGCTAAACTGTTACTTCATGTTATGTTGACTTTCCATGTTACCCAAATACTGGTTAATTCTATACAAAAAGTCCTCCAGAGCTTTGGCATCTTTGCTCAATTTTAGGCCTTTAATATGTATATTTCCCAATTCTTTTATAAAATGCTTTAGTGGGTTACAACAGTAAGTAAATAAAAGTATTGAATTTGAAAAGTAATTGTTTGATATGAACTACATGTTTTTTGACTGGCATATGCAATCCCTGTCTTTTACATCCATTATTATTATTGTCTTCTGATTGATTTGATGTTAAAATCTTAATGGATAAAAATATTAAATTTTTTTCATTAATGTTTTTAAGAAATGTTTGTGTTACTATTAAACTTTTTTTAAGTATTGTGAGATTAAATTTAAAAAACTTTGAATTGTTTTGTGGAAATCAATTTATTTCCTTGCAGTTTTACTGATTCATTTTATAATTTTGACATCAAAACAAGTAACGTATTGATATGTATGTAATACATGTATTCATCACTCTTCTTCAAAACAATGCAAAGTGTGAATTGATGTTTATTACTTTCTTTTTAAATATCTTTTGTACTTTTAGATTATTAATTGAAAAATTATAGTTTTTTCTTCATATATATTTTCAAAAGAATATTTTAAGTATCAATAAATTATGATCATTTTTTTATACTAATTTTTGATGCATCATTTATGTATTTTTCCTTTAACAGGTCTCTTGTGTTAATATTATTTAATTACCTGAAAATATTAACAATGTTTCTGAAATTACAGTGAATTTTAATCTTATAGTTTTTGTCATTTATTGTCAGAAGCAGTTTTTATTAAAATCGCTGGCCTTTGTTTCTTTGGAGAAAACTTTTTTTTCCCTTTCTGTTTTTGTTGTATTTTCCATGGATGCTGCCAGAATTTCTACAAGAGCAAACATATACATCTAAACATTTCCTATTTTATTGACATTGAATATTTACATGATAATCTGTGCTTTTTCTTTTTTCTCTTACAGAAAACTTGTTTAAATATATATATATATAATGTTCTTGCAGCTAAATTCGGATAATCAAACCATTTTAACTATACAAACTTTATGAAGTAAAAGAAGCATGAAGGAGAAAATGTTGGTAAAAATTCTATGGATTTTATTTGATGATTTTTTAAAAATTTTAAAGTGGAGTTACATGAGATATAATAAGTGTTTTAGAGTAAATGTGTTTATCCACACACACACAATTTACAAACCTAGGAGTAATAGAAATTGATAAAATCATATAGTTATAATAGCAATGTCTGATGTCTTTTTGCAACAAGTATATTCTGTATCATTATCCAAACTTCATGCTGTTCACTTGAATAGAAATAAAAGATTAGTTTATGATTTAAAAAAATTCTAGTAGGTTGTATTTGGAATTTTTGCATCTTAGTAAGAAGTGGATTGAACAGAAAGTTTTTTTTTTGGAATGATAAGCTGAACCATGTAACTTGATTGTACAAAGGTTTGCTTTGTATTTAGAATATAGTTAAGTCTGGATTCTATCAAGTGCAAAGTCCCTTGTGTGTTGTTTTATGAAAGTTAACCATGTGGGGCATCTTCTTCTGTGAGACCACTTGAACGTGCGTTATAAAATGAAGCATTCCAAATGGCTCAGTTACAAATGATAAAAAACCACGTCATTGATAAAAAAAAAATCAAAATACAGTTGACATAAATAACCATTAAAGAGGTTAATATTCTTTAGAGTACATACTATGTTTTTTAATTTGAGTAACTTTTAATAGACAAAACTTATGTACAATAAAGTTCCTCTGTATTTACAAAATGTGCAAAAAAGTTATATTGCTTTGGTACAATATGTTTCTTGTTACAGGATCCTCAAACTCTGCTATTCTAAAATGAATGCTATTTTAATCACCACTTTGTCGCACACCTTTTTGGTTTTGATTGCTTGTAAGGGTCAGTCTTTATTGGATTTTAATGGGAATGATACATTTTTCAAAGATGAAGCCTGACAAATTGTACTCTTGGACAAAATGGTAAATTCTTGCATGATATGCATTCATATGAGTAATTTATTTTTGATATATTTCTTTACATTTCAGATGTTGATATAAATGAACTAATTGATGCATTTAAAAGGTGTTTGCTCAGAAAATGACACATAAGAGCTGTACCGAGTATGTCTATTCAGCTACAGTAACTGGTGCAATAGTATTTTATTATGTATTAAAGTAATAAAGTGTAATTCACACAATAGGGAATTTAATCTTCTTTGTTATAAAAAGTGATAGTGATATTCAATTTTTGTCTAGCATTGTTATTGATGCATTATTTAAACTATCAAGACTTAAGATTCAATCAAATGGTTTATTAGGGAAATTTCAAAAATTAAGGTTAATGATTCATATTTAAAATCATTTTCTTCTTACCAAGAAATTGAATATTAACTTGTCACCTTTATCATCCAAATAATTTAAAAAGTAGCTTTTCATTAGTACTTACATACCGTATATACTGTTTGAAAGGGAGTGCAGCATTTGCAAATAAAAAAGGGACAATTTCTACTAAGAAGGCATAAGATCTAAAACTGTTTTTACTTGCAGGATAATGAAAAGGAAATTCATAATTTTCATAAGTTTTTAAAATAAATCTTTAATAAAGAAATACATTGATAGACTTTATAATTTTTTACTAAAATTGTAAAGAATGTGTAGTTAAAGTAGAATTTCTCAAATGTGAAAAGCATTAAAGTGGCGGAACTTTTCTCCAAATTTTGCTCTGAAAAATTCATTTCAATTGTAGTTCTACTATGGCAATATGTTAAAGTCAAATTGTGAAAATAAAGAGAAAGAAATGTAATAAATCCAGCAAATATTAAAGGATTTTTCCCCTACTGCTCCGTATTTTATAACTTTTTTTTATCTTTCTTAAAGGCAGAATTGAATATTTGTCAAAAATGATTCTGCTAAAGCTATGCACCTGTTTGTTAGTAAAAAGGAATTAAATGTGATTTTGTAAAATCAGATATATGGAAAAGCTTACGTAATAACACATTTGCGAAAAAAATTATTACTGTGTAATTGTGAGGGTTTGTTGAAAGTAAATAAAAATCACACTCTGTTCTCCTTTTACTATGATTATTGTTAGCAAATCTTTTAGGGATACCATGCATCCTTTCTAAATGGGAAATAGATTTCAATGTACTTTTTAAATTAATATAAATCTATAACCAGCAAGACTTATAAAGCATTAATACACAACTTGGGAATGATCAACTAAATTTGCAAGTATTATTGAAATCGTTGTTCGATGGTAAAGTAACTAAGAAATTTTTAAGTTCATTAATATTTATTGGAATTATTTTTATGTAAGAATATAATAATTATTTTTTCATTACAGCATCTAATGTGATGCAGTGAGGATTGGAAGCATTCTCTGCTCATTTTTTACCAAAAGGAGAAGGCAATATTTTGGGGTTGAAATGTTAAAGGTATGTTGTTTTACTTGTTTTTGTAACATTCATATCTATGAGAAATATCTTCTACTTAACAATTGCAGTTGATAAAGAACTACTTAGAATGAAGGCTGTATTTACAAAAATTTAGTTTCAGAGCACAGTATGTGTTCTGAGGAAGGAGAAAACTGCTTATTCCATTGATAGTTCATTTTTTTTTTCTCATTAAAAAATGCACTATTTTTCAATCATTTACATTGTTTATTATTAGTTTTTTTTAATGTTTTATGTCGTGTTATGCACTTTAAAAAGGCTAATATAAATTAAACTGCTTTATAAAACAATATTAAATAATACTTTTCATAAAATTAACTATACAAAATTTTTGTCTGACTTTCATTTTTTTTAGTTTTTTGCAGGGGAATATTTAATAATAAGGAAATCTTGAAAAATTATATGCTTTTTATGGAAATGTAACTTTTATTTTTTTGAATACTGTCACAAACACTTAAGTTCTTCTTTGAGTTTGAAAACTAAAGTGCTACATTTAAAGAAAACTTTTAGTTTAAATTGTTTCGTTTAGAATACTTATGTTTCTCATGTATAATTTTTTATATACTTGTATCAAAAATGAATATATCTGTGTATTTGTTCTCTGTATTAAGTATAAGATTGCTAAAATTAAAAGTAGGATATATTAAAACACACCATTTTATGGATTTTGTATTTGTGTGTATGTAATGGTATAAAAAAATAACTTTTTGATTGTCTGCATCCCAATGAAAAGTCGTGAACTTTTTGAGTTGACAAAAAATATTTACCAATTTTACAGCTTATGAGTACTGTTCTGTTCTTAAATAATAACTTTGTAAGGAACAAATAATTACATTTGTGTAAGAAAATTCCAATCTAAAAATGTGAAAGAAGCACAACTTCATAGGATATAAATATTTGCACATTCTATTGTTGAGCATATCTCTAAAGAAAATTCAGCATGTTCTCCCTCATCAGCTGTGTTTCTTTTGATCAAAGCAAATACTCTTTAGGCAAGGAAAAAATACCACTATATATAAAAAAATAATAGTAAAAAATAAACCGCATGAATTCAAATGTCCATGTGTAATTTGGCTATTGCCATGTATGTATTTAAGAATATGCCAACACTTCTCAGAGTTCAATTCAAAGATGCCAATCCAGAAATGTAAGGAATTTCAATGCATAATTTTTTTCTGAAATATGTGTGAGGGAAAATACATCCAAAAGAAGTTCACAAAGACTGTCACTTACTTTGCATTGATATGACCAGTTAGAATCCTGTGTGATTAGTAAATTTATGACTGATAAGAGCATATATCTTGCATATGCATGTATTCCAATACATTATGCTCTGTGGTGAATGAGGTATTGGCTTTTACACCTATACTATATGCTGGAATATTTACTTCAGAATTTTCTTTTGTTTTAGTTGATCTAGTGAATGCATCAAAGATATTCAAAGTATAAGTTTTTTTAAAATTAATATTACAAAACATTTCCTTTTGATACTTTTAGCAAAATGAAATAATATTAGAAGTAACAGTATTTTATGATTGTGTTGTCCCATATACTGACAGTATGATTATGATTGTAATAATGTAAGGTTGCTTTTATAATTCTCACTAGGGGTGCTGTGTTACAATTCCTAATGTAATAAATTCAGTGGAAATAAAACAAAAATATTCCAAATTTCCTACACTGAAGTATTGAAAATTTTAATGATTTTAATTCTTTCCTTATTAACAATATTTATTCCTTTAAAAGCTATGCATTTTATTAAAAAGATTATTCTAATATATGAATATGCTAATTATTGTTATGTAATTCATTAACTAAATAAATAAATGTACTTGTGAAAATATTTCTGCCATAAGAGTATTGGAATTATCTGACTATCAATTAATCTGTTAATTTTCTGATGATAATTGTTTTTTTTAGAGTATTTATGTATGTTTCTTTTATGTGTACCAGGATTATCTTACATAAAATTATAAATGTGGTAGTTTTTGGTCATAATTAAATGGCCAATGGCTTAAACTTCTGATCCATGCTACATTTTTTAAGAATTTCTAAATTTACTTGTGTGTTTTAGGCTGTTTCAAATTTAATGTATATGAATTTTTTTCTCCAAGTCATTGATTTTCATTCAAACTTCCATATTTTGTTGTTCCTCTTGTTTTATAATTCTGTTCCTTTTTTCATTTGAATATTTTTTTATATAAACATACATTTTTGAGATATGTTAACAATCAAAACTGTTAAGTATTACAATTTAAAGTATTCTATCATTGAAAACAGAATTTGCAATTTATTGGACTGTTACCACTGAATTGTTTCTTTAGATTAACTCAGTAATTTTTCTGGTTGAAAGGTTTTATTAGCTTTATTGTATTCATGATGAGGAAAAAAAAAGATACAACATTCTGGTTAAAAAGATTCAACATTCTGGTTAAAAGCCCTATTAAAACACATTTGTCCAGCTGCAATATTTTTAAGTATGTATGTGGGTTGTTGCATGTTTATTCTTTGTAGTGTTAATTTGTGTGGTAACTTAAATTTAGAATTGATTTTCTACAGATGAAACACTTTTACCTAAAATTTTTAGGCCACCTGAAGAATGAGTGTAATAAGTTTTTATTATGTGATTATTTATTTATTCTCTTTAATTTCTTTAAAAAATTAGTACAATATACTTTGACTATACTATAGACAATATTTATTTAATTTTAGCAAAGAAGACTGAAGCTCTGATCACAAAATTGCAAAGTGTTGGAAATGACCGATTTTTCAACTCAGAATCCGAACTTTATGCATAAAAAATAAGGTATAAATACAATAATCTTTACATTACATAAATTGATCAACTAATTTTTAGTATATTCATAATCTAAAAAATTTGCTTTTAGTATAAAGCAATTTTTTTGTGTGACTCCTGTTTTCTCCTGGTAATTAAATTGTTTGCATTTCAATTTTAGCTCATTCTATTGGATATTTTCTTTTAAAAATTTCTATGAAATAAATTGATTGCATATAAACGTTAGACCATTTGTTAAAGTTCTATTTAGAGCTTTTTCTATTTGGATTCAAGCAAGTAACTGTTTTATTTGTGAAGACATCTGTTTCAATGAACACTCTGATGCTGCTTTCAAAATTTTTATTTCAAAAATCCCAATTTCTGGTTGTTTTATTTGAAATTTTTTCTAATTAAATTGTAGGAAAATTAACAAAATTTCTTTTTTTTTTTATAAAAGAAGTACAAAAACAGAAATGTGTTCATATTTTTTTTTCATATGTCCTTAAACTGTTTCAGGAAAAGAAAGAAAAAAATTTATAAATTCAATGAAGTAATGTTGGTTTTTTTAATAGCTTGTTCATCTGTATATATCCTTCCACTTCTAAGCTTTAATTAAATTAATTTGTGTTAATCATGTTTTGTTCAACGTATATATAAATTTGCTATAATTTGAATTTTTTATGAATAAATTATTATGTTTGGCATATCTTTATTATACATTCACACATATAACCTGCATATGTTTTTTAAGGAAGTGAACTTTAAAAATATTCTTTTCCCCTCATTATTTTGCTATGAATCTGAAATTCCTTTTCAACAAAATTAAAATGGAACAATAATTGTTTGAATTCTATATTTAACTTTCTGTTCCTTTACCTTTATTATTGTTTAAACTTAAGTTTTGAATCTGGAAATGAATTGCTGCATATCATGTATAATTTGAAATGCATATGTTAATATTTTAATTTATCCCAACAAATAATTAAGGAAAATATTTTATCCTCATTCAGAGAAATTCAATTTTAACTAACTAGAATGTAACAATGCTTTTTTTTAAATATATATTTTTAAAGACTGTTCATTTATTCTGTGAATTTTAGATTGGTAATATTTTATGCATTTGTGTAAAAACATGTTTATTCAAAATGCATAATTTTTCTAGAACTTTAACTTTTTATAAACAAATTTTTTTTTGAATGCATGCATTTATTATACAAATATCTCACACACACAAACTGAATACATGCATGTTTTTAAAAAATTTAACAAAACCATTTAAATTTTTCTAATGCTTAAAAATCATCTTTCAAGAACTACAATGTTTGCAATTTAATTTTTATTTTTAATAATCTGTTTGTTCATTTTTTTATTAGATTTTATCTTTAAATTTTAGATCTGTTATGTTTTATGCATTGAAGTAAATCATGTTGATTTGTTGCAATTTTTACTTTTTAGAAACAAATTATTTTGGGTACCATATCTTTTTAATTTATTCACACATATAATTTGCATTATATGTTTGTTTTTGATAAAGTAAACCATAAAATTATTTTTTATATGTTTACTACCTCTTTTAAAGAAAATAAAATGTAACAATGATTTGATTTTATTTTAGCTATTTGTTCATTTAACTGTATTATGTACTCTTATAATTTTTAAATTTGGGATCTGTAATATTTTATAAATTTGTGTCCATCATATTTTATTCAAAATGCATAAAGGTTTTGGGATTTTAACATTTACATTAAATTATTCTGGATATCACATCTTTATTATAATACACATATACAACCTACATGCATGTTTGTTTTTCCAAAATTTAACTTGGAAAATAGCAAAATAAATGAATAATTTCTCATTTTATTTATTTTTAATACCGTGTTTATCTTTCCTTTTTATTTCTTTTATTACTTTAAAATATCACAGATCTAAAATTTATATTTAGGTGTATATAATGTTTAATTCGATGTATATAGCATTGTTCTAATTTAATTTTTTTTATGAACAATTTTTTTTTTTGCTGTACCTTTATTATACATGTACACCCATATACCACTTGGATATATGTTAGCTTAAAAAGTTTACTCATAAAAAAATTATGTTTTTTAAAACCATTATTTTACAATGATTCTGAAAAATTCATTTTTAAGTAACAGTGCTTAATTTTTTTATTTTTAATACTACACATTGGTGTTAAATCCTGTTCAATCAAAACACATAACTTCATAAAAATTTAAATTTCTAATAAAATATAAGCAAATTATATTCTGAATTCTAGACCTTTGCAATGTAGACATATACACACAACAAGTGTATATATTCTCACCTAAGACATTCCTCCTTTACTCTTCATAAGGGGAAATCAAACCAATGCTCTTACTTCCTACTCATAGAGTTTGTTTCTTCTGTCAGAATATCCATTGGAATTGCCTATCAATTCACTAATACATTTTTTTAAAAAAAAAATCAATTATTTTATATGAAGGTAATTTTTTTCCCTGCTCTTATGCTAGCTTGTTGTGGATTTTACCTAAGCTCAAATATACACACATATGTGGTGTATTTAAAAAATTTATTAAATGTTAAAATTATGTTTCTTCTATTCAGTGAGGTTTATGTTAATAAAAGTATTTTTTTTTTTTTTTTTTTTTTTTTTTGAGGAAAAAAAATAATTTAAAAGATTTATTTATTAATTTTCTTTAATAATTATATATCTTTTCTTGGGGTATTTATATTAATGACAGTAGTATTAAATTTAATCATTAAATATACTATAAAGTGGCATACCAGATTAGTTTTCTTCAATACCTGAATGTGCATTTTCAATTTTAAAAATTTCTTGGATTTCTAGATTACGGTCTTATTTTTCACACACACACAATACATATTTTCTTTTTTCCTGAAGAAAATTTTTTTTTGCCTTAATTTTTTACAGCTATTATTTTTGTTAAATTTCATCTTCTGTTTCTTCTTGTAAGTTACTGAAAAATGAAATGCAGTGTATTTATGGGAAATACAAATTTTATTTATTGCATTCAGATATCAGATTTGTGATGCACGTATTTTTACATGTGTTCAGTTTATTTTTAAAAATTAATGTTATTAAAAATTTAGATTGAAATATCCATTATAATCCAACCATTTGAATTTTCCAATTAACATTACATGAGAAAAATTTTTTGTGTTTATTGTGCATCACATTTTTTTTACAAATATATTGAACACTTTAGTATTTTGTAAATTTATTATAGATTCAATTTATTTGATCAAGTAATTTTAAAAGTTAAATTCAGAAGAAGCAAACTTATTAATTATCTACACATTAATTTTTTTTTTTATTAATTTGTAGATGAGAGTATTAGTACATTGTATGGATAGATTATCAGAAAGCAGTAATTAAACTTTGGGCAACTGTATCCTGTTTCAGAAATTATTAAATGCAAAAAAAGAAAAATTGAAAAGGTATTTCAATGAGAATGACTGGTGCATAATAGTATTTTTCGTGTTGTGTATGAAAAATTCATTTTACTGCTAGAACTGCCTTTTCTTTTACAAAGTAGTTATAAAAATTTTTTGAATTCATGCACTTTATCTTTGTTTTTAATTAAAAAAGCAAATGACAAAATATATGATACTGTAATTTTCAAACTATAGGAATTAAATACATGTATTAAAAGGCTTATTGTTTCATTAATCATATATGCTGTTAATAATTTTCTCCACTCATATTTCAATTGTGTATAAAAATCTATTTCTGAGTACAGTAACAATAATCACATGTAATATCTTTAATAAGTGCATTATATTTTTAATTTAAATTTGCATCTATTTTATGAATGTATATTTATGATTATAGGAGAAATATCTAATTGTTTTCAGGAAACATAGTCTTGTCTTTTACTTTTGTTTTGTACATGAATGCTTTTGAATTATTGGGATAAACTCCATTTTTTAAGAAGTTTTGCTTATCTAGTTATTTGATGAATGTGCTTTGCTTCTGCTTTTATGAAACACTTGTTTATGGGCAGTAACATTAAGAATCTTCAATAATGTCATAACTAGAATGCAGATGTTTGTAAAATCAATATATCAAAGATAAGCTTCAATGAATTTAATACATTTTGTAATTAGAACATTATGTTTTATGCATGTATGTATAAATTGTATGTCGTTTCTTTCCCACCCCCTGTCTCTAATACACTAACACAATATCCATTGGGTCCGATACACCCACACTTTTGCCTCGAGAGCAACTGTGGGGTCATATGTATAATGATCAAGACAGAAAAAATTCATATTTGCTTTTTTCGTATTTTTAAAATGCCATGCTATATTCAATAGGATATCTGGATTTTTTTTTAAATAATGGCCTGAAATTTTGTGTATAGTATTTCAATGTGTATGCTGTGAGGCATGGATAAAGAAAAAAAACAGTGCATTCTTCTTTTCTCTGATCAATTTTTGAAAAATAGGAATTTTGTAAACTTCTTGACCCCCCCCCCCCAATTACATGATAAATATAAATTGCTGGAAGGTATTGGTTCTTGTATAGGTATCTGCTTTTAAAGTAAAATGCTGAGTAAAATTCTTCTGTCCTTGGGTTTGCTCAGTTTGAAAGTTTGTAGAATTGGGTATCCGTTCTGGAGTCAACCTTGCCACTTGATTGCAGTTCAAAATAAATAAAATCAATTTCTAATTGCCCATCATGTTGCTTTGGAGTGTGTTATTTACAAACAATTTATCAACAATCATATATAAATAATTTAAATACGTTTTTTTTTCTTCATAAAAGGCATGTTTACTGTCTTACAGTAATTTTTATACCTTTCTTGCTTATTAATACTTTTCTGGCCTTACAAATACATGCATGCAATTCTTTATTATAGGTTTCTTTTATGTGTTGAAACTTTTTTGCAATAGGATTGTGAAATACACATTAGTTTTTATTGTTATATTAAGTTATGAATTATTATAATATTTGGGTTTTTTTTTGTAGTGTGTATGGCAATTTGATCCTTCAGATAAAACAGTTGTACCTGGAATTGTTAAGCCACCTCAAGAATCAGCGTAATGAAGTCTTTATTATGTGATTATTTATTCTCTTTAATTTCTTTTTTAAAAAATCAATACACAGAGTTATAAATTGACAATATTTGTTTAATTTTAGCAAAGAAGACTAAAGTTCTGATAACAAAGTAGCAAATTGTTGGAAATGACAAATTTTTCATTTCAGAATCTGAACTTAATGCATAAAAAATAAGGTACAATACAACACTTTTTTACATTAAACAAATATTCATGATCTAATAAATTTGCTTTTAGTACGAATAATTGTTTCATGTGTCTTCTGTTATTTCCTGGTAATGAAACTATTGTTTTCGTTTCATTTTTAGATAGTTCTATTATTTTCTTTAAACATTCCTATGATATATATTGTGCTTTCATTTCCGCTTTTGTTAAGTCCTATTTAGAGCTATTAGAAAAATGTGGATTCAAGTTAGTAACTACTTTAAGCATGAAAACTTTTATTTCAACTATTACTATCATATATTGTTTTCAAAATCCTCTCTTAAAAAATCTCTCTGGTTGTAATTTTATTTCAAGTTGCTTATTTTTTCAAATTAAACGTCTTTTGACAACATTGCCATCAACAAAAATTTCGTTTTCATCGAAGAATCTGTTTCGTGAATAGCAATTTATTAATTTGTTTCATTATAATTTAATTTTTGTTGTTTGGTTGAAACATGTTTCATGCACTTTTATTTGTTTTATGATGATATTGTGCACCATCATAGACACAAACACTTATTTTTTAACATTTAATTTTCTACTACATTGAACTATCATTAAGTGCAAAAGTATAAATGTAGTTAGATTTTCTTTTCATATACCATTAAACTGAATCAGGAAGAAAGATATAAATAAAAATGGAATAATATTGGATTTAACAGCTTGTTCATTTTTTATTTTTTATTTACCCTTCCATTTCTAAGCTTTAATTCATTTAAGTAAATCATGCTTAGTTCAAATTCTAACACATTTATGTACTTTGAATATTTTTATGAACAAATTATCATGTCTGTCATACTGTTATACATTCATACACACATCCTCCATATATGTTTGATTTTAAGAAAATGAATTTATATAAAATATTTTTTTGCCCTCGTTATTACATGTCTATGATTCTAAAATTGCTTTTCAACAAAATTAATTGTTTAAATTTTGAAAATGTAATTTATACATTGCTGCATATCATGTTTTCTTTAAAATGTATGTTAGATTTTTCCGATAACTTAAAAAATGACCAAGAAAAATATTTTTCTTGACTCCAACAAATTCACTTTTAACTAACTAAAATGTAACAATGCTTATACTTTTATATTTTCAAGACCATTCATTTATTCTTTTATAATCTGTGAATTTTGGATTGGTAATATTTCATACATTTCTGTAAAACACATTCATTCAAAAAATGCACTGCTTTGCTGCAACTGTAACTTTTTGTAAGCAAATTCTGTTATTATGCAAACATCACACACAACCTGTGTGTATGCTTTTTTTTAAATTAACTTCAAAAACCTATTTCATTTTTTATTTACCATCTTTCAAGAAATAATGTTACAATGTTAGCAATTTAATTTTTATTTTTATAATCTGTTCTTTTATATTTTTTATTAACTCCTATATTTAAATTTTTAGATCTGTTAAATTTTATGTATGGGAAGTAAATCATGTTGATTTCTTGGGATTTTAATTTTTTACAAACAAATTATTTTGGGCACCATATTTTTCTGATTCATGCACACTTATAGCAATATGCTTTACTTTTTTTTTCTTTGAAAAAGTTAACCATAAAATTAAATTATTTTTGACAAATTTGCTACGATTCTGAAAAAATCCCATTTTACGGAAAATAAAATGTTACAATGATTTAATTTTTATTTTTAACAATTTGCTCATTTATCATTATTATGTACTCTTTTAAATTTAGGATCTTTAATATTTTATACATTTGTGTGCATCAGATATTTTAAAATGCATAAATTTGTTGCAATTTAAATTTTTTTAATTAAATTATTAGAAATGTCATCTTTATTATCATACACACATAGAATCTACCTATGTATTTTTTAAAAGAAATTAGCTTGAAAAACCAAAATGAATGAATATATTCTCAATTTTTATTTTAATACTGTGTTTATTTCTTCTTTTTTATTTATTTTTGTTATCCTTAAAATATTATAGATCCAAAATTTATATATTGGTGTTCATCATGCTTAGTTCAAGGTACATAACACTGTTCTAATTTGAAAATTTTACAAACAACTTATTTTACTTTGTCTTACCTTTGTTATGCATATACTCGGTGTAATGGAGGATATTAGGGGCACTTCTGCAAAGTCAGGCTTTGCCTTTAATATTTTATGAATTTCTTAAATACGTACTTGGCATCAGTTAGGCTCTGGGCCCCCTACAATCCCCCCTCCCGCGATGCAAGGGTGTACGTTACACCACTACATATACACCCATACCAATAGGATACATGTTAGCTCCAAAAAGTTAAATTATAAAATTTCATTTTTTACACTAGTGCTTTTTTTTTTTCATTTTTAATATTGTGTTCCTTATGTGTGAATTTTGGATCTGTAATACTTTATGCATTGGTGTTAATTAGCATTTCATTCAAAACACATAACATCACAAAATTGAAAATTCCAATAAAATATTAACAAATTATAGTCCGAATTCTATATCTTTGCGATGTATACATACACGCACAACAAGTGTATGTATTCTCATCTGACACAATCCTCCTTTACTCTTCATAAGGGGAAATCAAACCAATGCTCTTACTTCCTACTCTTAGTGTCTTTGTTGAATTCTTTTCAGTCAGGATATCCATTGACATTGCCTACTAATACATTTAAAAACAATTCTTTTAAGTTATAAAGGTTTTGCAGTATTTTAATATTTATTTTATTGACTGAAATACACAAACTTTAAATTTTTTTTTGTGTTTGTATATCTCAAGATTTTACATTGCATCCATTTTACTGTACAATGTTACTGTTTTGTGATGAGAATAAAGTTTTATTTAAATAAAATTATTCTTATTCTTGTTTTAAGCACAAGATCAGACACAGGCCAGGGAGGGTATGATATAGTCAGGATTTTTAAATTAAAAAATGCTGCATATTTCAATATTGTTTGAGAAACATTTATTATGTGAAGAGTTTTAAATTTGGATGAATTTCACGTTTCAAGGAAAAGGTTTCTCCCATTTGTATATTGTATTTTCATTGATTAAACTCTATTGAAGATTCACGATACATATATCATGTCTTTTAATAAATAAGAAATTTAGTTCATCAGCATTTAACACAAACATTATACTTTTATAGTTAAATATATATATATATATTTGTTTCAATGGAGTATAATGTTTAAAAATATAATAGAAAGACATCTTGACATTGTGTTCTCCCTGTTTCTAATATGAGATGGGTAAATAATTTACATTAATAAATTGTGCAATTAACTCATGAAAGACTCATTATTTATTTATTTTTTTTGTAAAAATTACTTGCTATTATTTAACTCCTGGGATTTGTGTTGTTCAACATAATGTTCCTATAAAATATAATTTGTGAAAGAAAATTCCAGAGCTATCATCTAGGTATCTGAACAGTTTCAGTAACATTCAGTATGCTTACATTGAATTTAGTCTTGTACTTGAAGGTTTCACTCTGTGATGAGGTTTTTTCCCTGGAATACCTGTAATGCTTAACAGGCTATGGAAATATTAAAAGCATTTGCATAAGAAATCTTTAACATTTGATTTGTCTCGAAATACAACTTCATTGAATGCATCTTTTAGGAGATATTAAATAATTACAAATTTAATTTTTATGACAGAAGTGGTTCTTCAAATGTTTAATGATTTTTTTCTTCATCTGTAAAAATCACCAGTATTGTACAAAGTGCACTTGCAAAACTTTTGCTTAGGATTATCTTAATCTGATTGATTTTTATAACATTGGATAGAATGGAATCTGTGATCTAATTCACCTCATCATTTTAAATAATTCTACCCATTCATTTTGATGTATCTTGTTACATTCCAACTCATAATTTTAAGCAATTTTATGGGAGAGAGCTAATTCTGATGCATGTGTCTCATGTCATTTCAGTTTTTATAATTTACATTTCATAATACTTATATCATGTGATTAAATTATAACTACATATAATTGAAATATTAATTCAAGTGGTGTTATACAAGTATAGTTTTTTTACGTTTCTTTTGTTACAGTTTTTTGCTGAAATCATTAAATACAATTCATAGATTGCACTCTGATTATAAATACCTTTCTAAAGTAATAAACTACATTCCAGATATTCTTAATTTTTTTTGCAAATAATCAAAATATACTGAGATTAATTATGTTATAGTCTACAACTTTTCATTCTTCTAATGTGGGGAAAGACATTACAAAATTGTCATCAATATACTTTACCCATTTTATATAATACTTAATTCTTCAAACAGCTCTTTATAACTCGAATGCACTTATAAATGTCATTGCTGATGTAAATACCATTTTCTTTAGATTGAACATTTTCATTGAGTGTCCTGACCACTCATCTTGTCAACAAAAAATACATAACCCAGAAAATCGAAGCATTTACAAAAATTCAGAGGGAAGGGCTTATTTTCTTCATGTTTTAAAATCCCTACACCTTTTCTCAAACTCCTCTTTTTTAAAGTGATAGGATAATACAAAAACTTTTTGTGTCCTTAGCCCCCTTCTTTCCCACCTTAACCCAAATTCTGAATTCAGCTCTGTAATGCACTTGATCCAAACTTGATGTATAACTGATTTATTTCCATCAGTACACATATTCAATGAAAAATCCTCACTGCATCATCTCAGCTTTCACTACCAGTTTTATCTTCATTCCATGAACACATTACCCCTTTCATCAAACGCTCAGTGAGATTTTATTAATTATAGAATGCACTATTAATAATGGCACCAATGAAAACGAAATAACAAATGTATACTTTGCAAAATATTTACGAGATTAATTGAATAAAATTGTTGAAAGGCTGTGACACTATTTGTGTTTTTTTTAATTCGAGGATGACTAAGAATGAGTAAAAAATTCAAAGTGGCATATTTTATATTGGTACATAAGCTTGAATCGCTGTTGAGCTTTTCTATGATTTCGTTTGTAACGAGCTATGTTCTGCACCTCTGTCATATAGCAACTCTTTAATAGAAATTTTCCTTTTTGTGTGCTGTTATATAAATTTAAAAAAAAGTGAATTAATATTTGTTTGCTATGCTTCCTTATATTCACAAAGGAGAACACTTATTCTGCTTTAATTTTGGAATGGTGATATATTTTTATTGACTTATAATCTGGAATATTTTCACCTTTCTTTATAAATGCACCAGATTTTTACATTGCCAATATGATATAACTTAGGGATGCACATCACGTGTCTCTGGTGTGTGTGTGGGGGGATACATGTTTAAAGATTTGAACACAATTATTCATTGTTCAGTTGAGAGGTGGGGACATGTTTCAATGAACTCTAAAAAAAGTCTTTATAATCTTATTTGAAAAGTTAAAGGTGCACTTTTAAGTCATTCAGTGAAAGCGTGAATTGTTTTTAGAGATATCCAAGTGTAGCTGTGATCTTTCTTAGTATTTCTAGGTCATGTGACCTTTCAGTTGCTAATCCTAAGAATGGATGTTAAATAAAAACGAGGAGAGATGAATTTCTGTTTGATTTCCGTTATGAATATGCATTACGACTGGCTCTAGATCAAGCGTTTATTTGAAGTCCAATCCCAGGAAATAAATAGATATCGTGTACGTTTATAAATTTTAGTTCCACTTTTAAAGAATAGTTTTTAAGAATTTAATTTCTTCATATTATCCACACACAATGCACGGTGAACGCAGAAGTTCCGCTGAAGGGTTTGCGTTAGGAGAAAACTGACGTCATTCTTCCTGAAAGTTCGCATTGCAAACGGCGGCGACCTTCAGAGGATGAAATCCATTTTTCTCTCACGCCTGCCAATTAAACAGGAGCATCTCGTACCAGTCACTCGTGCTGTATTTGATGTTGACAAGTGCATTTTAACCTGGAATATTTTTTAATCACCACTAGATGGCACTCTGCATCCATTACATTTGTGCTGAACATAGTTGAGTATCTGTGTGTGACCTTATTCTTCCAGTAGCTGGTAATAATTTCCCTCGTCAGCAGTTGCAGGGGGCAATATTAATGTAAGCAAAAAGTGCTAGACTTTCAAATTTTCTCTCCATATGATAAAAACACACGACCAATCCAAAAAATTTTTTTGAGCAACTGTGTGGGGTGTTTTAAGGTTTTAGCACCAATTCTGTTACAGTGTTTTTTCTTTCGGATATATTTCGCCTACTCCATGCTTCAAGATTTCCAACACTCAGTCTTGGTTTTAATTTTGTTATTTTTTTTCTTCTTAATTGTCTTTTTGATGTATTTTTTTATATAAATTTGAAAGTTTATTTACGTGTTGTAAAATCAAACCAACTCTTAGCCTAAATACTTTTTAACATAATGCTGCGGCAATGGCTAAGAGAAATAAAAAACCTTACCTTGCGAGTTTTAATATTTTGAATCGTTTAGTTTTAACTAGCAATATACTTCGACGAAACATATTTTCATAGAACATTGTATTCGAATAAAAGATTTATTTGGACAGAGACACTAGATGTAATTCTTTAAAACTTCATTATAAAGTCAATAAATATGTATAAATTAGTATTTGAAAATCAGTATAATTTGCTACAGAAACAGTCGTCCGAATGCATTCAGTTCTTCAACATCGCATCATAAAGTTTACATTTGTGTGTTTTATACATTTCTTTTCCGAGATAGAGTTCTACAAAGAAATAAATTGCTTGCTTCAATAGACGAGGAATTTAATTAATAATCAGCCATTCATTGTACATGTGGACGTGTGTAGCAACCGTTTAAATTCCTTAAATGACGAGAATACAAGCGTAGAAAGAACACATTCAATTTTCATAAGGTTCACTAGTGTGGTTTCAAAATTCCAAGTGCCAACGTTTCCCAAATTGTCTGAAAATATCTGGTAGCCTAGTAATCAAGGTAACGGATTTGGGGCTGGCGTGTCATGAGTTCGAGCCTTGTAACGCTGAAGACCCACCGTGCAGAGAGAGTCGAGGCTCAAACGTCCTTCCATTGGTGTGGTGTGGAAGTCAGGAGGGGTGCCAGTTCAGGTGTCATCCTCGTCACTTGACCATGGTTCTAAATAACGAGGTCCGTCGCCAAAAGTCCTCGTGAGCTGAATAGTGCGACGTTAATATTTTCTCACTCACTCCCTGAAAATATTTATTTGTCAAGATATAATAATCTGCACCAAGGAATCTTTTGCCCTTTTGATTGGACTTTTAGAAAATAGAATAATTGGACTTTTTCAGAACAACCAATCAAAAACTGAGGGGACCCATTTCAGCCGGCCAGTCCTCGGGGGTCCGCTCCTGGACGGTGCTCCAAAGCGAAATTCCGGCTGTTTCCTGCCATTACCAGAAAAAACTTAGAGATATTTTCTAAAAGCGATTTCATATATATTACGGTTCAGCGCCTTAGACTCCACCTGGGGACCGATTTTTGCGATCCTCGCATGCGTGGATCCCCCGAAGTCTTCACGTGGTCGTGATCCCATGCGCGAAAGCCCTCGTTTCGCTCTGTAACGATATGTCACTATTAAGTACACGGATTTGAGTCAATAATAAAACAGTGTTAGATTAGCTTATTTTAAATTCATTCTTTATAACAGAATGTGAATTCGAACCCGCTGAGCCTCGGTATTAGTTTTTCTAGCAGAATATAAAATTCATGTGATGTATTAGAACAAATTTAAAAAATGTGTTTTTTTTTTTGGTTTCATAATGTGGTAAACTAAAAAAAAAATTATCAAATCAAACTACACCTCAGAAAAATTCCAAATTTAGCAAAAAAAAGTTCATTATAGACAACAATTAGCTCAATTTTTATAAAATAAAGGTTTCGAGGCATCAAAACTACTGTGATCATTGAAATGTACTGAATTGCAGGCAACTCTTTCTTTCTTGTAACCAAATTCTTATAGAATCTCTTTCGAAGCAGATTAGGTATTTATTACTATATATATTTATGAATATATAAACTACAAATTCAACGTGATAACACTGAAACACTTTTACTTATGAAACAATTACTTAAAACACAAACTGAGAATTGCTGGTTTTATTTTGGAATAAATTTCCTTCAAATCTGAGAAATGAGTCATTATTTGGAACATAAAAAACACAATGTTTCCATCTTTATAAATTTTTGAGAATCGAATCTTTAACCAAATACAATAATTATTGCTATGGAATACTAAGTTTTGTATTGTGAGTTCCTACAAGAAGAAAAGAATGTACACGAGAGTATTCATTGTAAAGTATTAGGATTTTGCAACTAATTTTTAACTTTGAATAGCCTATAGAACAATCTGGAAATAACAATATAAAATCTTAGGCTAAATTATTTACTTATTTAATTGTTAGCTCGGTTCATTCAACATTATTCATTACATCTCACTCCACGACGGCTATTGCCGAAGGACGTCGTGATTTTGAACTATGAAGTGACGAGGACGATACCTCTCCATGCTATCACGTTACTCTAACGTGAAGGCTTTGAGCATCGATAGATTTAACCTGCTCCACACGGCGATAATTCTTCATTGGTCAGCTCGATAGAAACAACAGCGGACAGGAGTTCGTGACCATGACCATTCGGATATCGTTTGATCGGAGTTATGGAACGACTTTGTTTATTTACTATCCTAAACATTTGTTTCAATGAAATGGCAACAATTCTCGCTTATTCACATTTATTTTAGGTTGCATTTTACTCCATTTCAATGCTTAATAAACCAAGTTAGGAAGAAAGAATAATTTTAAAATAATTATACCTTTTTTTACATTTATACATGTAATTAGAACAATTATGTTAACGTTTTGAATTATCGGACTAACTCAGTGATTCTCAACCTTATTTTTGTTGCGGTACACTTTAAAGAATTTCAAAGTTTGTCGCAACACGAACAATAAAATAAATTGGAGAGAATTTTACTTAAATCTGTAATACACTATATGTAAAATAGTTTTTGAAAAAAATGTTAAATAAAATCTGTACTACGACAAAGACAACAATACAGGTAAAAAAATTAAAATTCATGTTAAATTTCATTTTATTTCATATATTTTGCTGAAAAATTATCGATTTTGTTTGTAAAATCATAATTTTCGAATGAATGAATTACCAAAAAATACAAGCGAAATTTTTGAAAGACAATATTTACAACACAATGGTATTCTATATTTCGCTAAACCAATTCTAATTTTTTTGTAATCGTTGATTAAGCTTTCTGTAAAGTACATGTAGTTATACTAACAACACATCAGAAATGACGTCACTGCCAGATTTAAAAAGCTAAGAGAAAATAAACCGCTTCGGGTCCAGAAAGAAATGAAGTCTTGCAGGATAAAATAATGAATCGATTTTTTATATCGAAAGTGTCGTTATTTCTGTTATTAATTTTAATCTTCGAAAGGTCAAATCAGTTTTAATTTTTCCAATTCTGTATTCTAAATTTCAATTTCTATAATGTATGATTTTTTTTGCACAAAA
>BMAO01014345.1:0-18463 GCA_019973975.1 Trichonephila clavata
TCCATAAAAGGAACATGCCTACCAAATTTCAAATCTGTAGGTTGAATAGTTCCGGAGATATCGTGATTAGTCAGTCCAGTCGCTTTTCTCCTTTATATATATAGATTCACTGAAATGTGCACATCAAAGTTGTAACGTTCTATTAATTTTTTTCGGAAGAAAGATTTATGCTTAAGATGACATAAGAAAATTTCAATCTCATTTTTATATAATGAGAGAATGAGAATTAAAAACTTTACGTATTGTAAAATATAAATTAATGTTAATTTAATAATTCTCAAAACTTCATTAAATTTTATTAATAGAAATGGCTAGTAAGTAAATAATGCATTAAAAATTTAAACTATTTGTTTAATTTGGTCTCCCAAAAAATATAACACAAAGAGTATTAGTAAAGCAACTTTTAAGACAAAAATATTTTATAAACTACTGCAAACTAAAAATATTCTTTTTTTTTAATTTTGCTTTAGGGACAATCTCGAACAGTATATCGTTTTCCCTTTTATTTTTTCCATAAATTAAATCAATATTCTAGATATTTCTACAGTATTAAAAATTATAATAAGCAGAAGATAAAATAAAGCAGACTTTTACGCTCCACTTCCATTGTAAATCGAAAATATCCTTTAATCAAATATATTTATTAATTTTTGGATAATCATACAATATAAAATATTTTAATTTCATAATGTGGCTTGTGTTACACATTCATTTTCAAAAGCGAATGCCATTTAAAAATTTCTTTCAACACATTAAATCGAAAGAGATCTAGAGCTAATTCTATAATAAATTATTTAAAATTATTTACTTAGATATATGATGTGATATTTTTAGGTACTATATTCCCTTTGTGTATTACATTTATTTAAGTACGAGATCACGATTACTTTTTACTTCAATCTCTAATATTTTAAATTAGAATGAAAACACAAGAAAAGATAATTTTCGACGAAAAGAACAAATAATAAAACAACCGGTGAATAAAAGGAAAAAAAAAAAAAAGACTTGTGAGGTCGAGAGGAGTGAATGAAGCTATTTCGATTCCCGCCTCCAAATCAACGCAGTGAAACATTTTCTTTTCTTGCCGAGCGGTGGCAGCGCTCCTGCAGCCACTTGTAGACTCCGGGAGTCGTTCGGCTCGCGACGGTGAAGCATGGCTGTGTTTTTCCTATCCTCCGTTTATCGTTTGCTCGGAATCGGTAAGTGATCATTGTGCTCTATTTTTAAAAAAAATTAAATTCAGAACTATTTGGTTTATATAATGTTACACTAGAATATGTTAAAGCTTTGTGAATGTAAATATTAATATTT
Organism: Trichonephila clavata; assembly: GCA_019973975.1. Classification (NCBI taxonomy): domain Eukaryota; kingdom Metazoa; phylum Arthropoda; class Arachnida; order Araneae; family Nephilidae; genus Trichonephila; species Trichonephila clavata. The sequence goes on from BMAO01014345.1 coordinate 1,312, forward strand.
TGCAATCGATTTTAAATAATTAACACTTGATTTTGCTGTGCGAAAATTTAGTTCTCTATGAATTTATTTCGCTTTCTTAAATACCATTTTTATTCATTTCTTATTAAGCTTCATTCTATCAAATTTATCTCTGTTTTCATTAAAAAATAAATGTATATTGTGATGAGATGATGATAGATATTAAGGTTTTCTTTTGAAAAGTTTTTTTTATAATTGTTCGCAAGTTGTTTAGTTTTAACATAATTTATGTAATAAGAGAAATAGTTTAAAATATGCTTACTCAGTATCGTTAAAGATCATTAAGAAAAATTTTAATGCAAGATCTTTAAAATTTTAGAAGCTAAAAATATTTGTTATCCGCCTGGTCCGAAAGTCATCGAAAGAGTTGTATTTTTTAAACTTAATATTCGAATCTTTTAGAGAAATTTTGGGTAGGTCTACAGTTTTGAATTTTTAAATAAAGTTTCAAATATATTATTTTTACCAAAGTGATTACTTGTCCTTTTGTAATTTGCAATTTTTATTTCTTAGATTATCTTTTTCTTCGAATATTATTTGCTAGTGTAGATATTAAAATTACATAGAATATATTATTGTAATAAAATATTGCCTGCTAGTTTGATACTACGCGTAATCGTAAATTATTCAATATGGTTAAATACACTTATATGAATATTGTAAATTTATGTGTAAATCAATAATTTGAAAAAACAATTTTGGCATCGTGTTGTTTCCCCCCAAAAAAACTAAAAATTATTCTATACAATGTGTTCCAAAAAATACTTGGAACTACTTAGACATTTTTTACATTAAAATTGGATTGATATATTTTTGAATATCAAGTTTTCTCTCGCAAATTATCATGGTCACGTTTATCCGGATTCAAATGTATTTGCGATTTTCTTACAGATCAGTGACTTCCTTTCTCCATTGCTGTTTATTTCGAATCAATCGCATTTCTCTCTTTGAATTCTTCAGTAGTCAGTGTCTTAGGAGGCATATTATACTGTTCTAAATACTTCGTGGTCTTTTCACAAATGAGAGTTTTAACATCTAATAATCCTTTATCTAACGCATCCTTGTTTGTATAAGCACTACTGCAACAAGATGCAGATCAAACAACTATAGCCACAAACCGCAAGTCAAAACTCGAGCTGTGGAACTATAAATTTTGCTAATTTTCTTTTACAAAATCAGTTACGGTAATAGTCATCAGTTAGACGAGAATAAATAGGATTTATTTGCTCGCGTATAATCGCTCGAATCAATAATTAAACTTCTAAAAATATTTTAGCAATTATCCTGAAATGGATTCACAGATCTTTAAAATCAATAAGTTAAGTAGCTAAAAATGCAAACGATTCTTATTTCTTTAAAAAAACTGTTATAAATATTTTGTTTAAGATAATGAATTGGTGGATTCTTTTAATTCTTCTTTCAAAGAATTCTTTGTTTTACATCTGTCATGATTTGAAAATATTTTAAAAAATTAAAATTAAGCTGTTTATTAATTTATTTTTTGCTACAAACTACTGAAAAGAATTTAATAAAAGTGATGCCAGTAAAAACAAGCAAAATATTTTACATCAGATAATACTTGAAATTTTAAATGTATGTTTTAATAAACTTTATAGCTTAACACAGGTTTGATAAAAGCTATATTCTGTTTGCGAAAAATCTGTTAAGAACAATTTTTATATTTACTCAAACATTTGCTTTATAATTACTAGGAGTATCATAATTCCACTAAGATGCTGTATAATATATAGAATTCGCATGCCTATTTGTTTAAAGAGAATGCGTCAAAATTTAACCAAAATGTTTGCTTTTCGTGAAGTGGTTATCGATTACGTTTGATGAAGAATATTCTCACTTTTATTCTATTTATTAATAATTTCATCGCAGTTATTTTAGAATAATATTATCTTTTGTTTGAATGCACTAAATATTTCAATCCTATAGAATCTGCTACAAATGAAACAATGCTGAAGGCATTTATTATTCTATGAAGTTATATTAATCTAGTGTTTTGCGTAAATTGTCACAAAATTATTGCGAACGAAATGTTCTCATATTCAATGGAATAGAAAATTGTTCACAAAGTATCTATTCATTGTTCTTCTGAGTCTCAAACGATAAGATTCTTTTGTATGCAAATACTTGCGATTCTATTTAGATGTGAATTTGCGCGTAAAATTGAAAATCTGATAATTTCAGCTGAGAGAGAGACAACAAAAGGTAGAACAATCGGATTTTTTTGTAGAGACTTTATGGTATATAATGTTGTAGAGATTAAATTACGTAAATATTGCAATTTTATGAACTATATTCAACTGTTAAACATAACTACGTTATAGTTTGAGGAAGAATTGAGACAGATTTGTTTGTGTAATTATTGATCGGGTTTGTATTCATAAGTAGTAGTTACACAATTTTCATTAAAAATTTCATAATTAATATTTTGTAAAATGTAAAAAACGGCAAAATTTAGTATTGCTTTATTCATATATGTACTGTAGGCATAAAGGTATCGGACTCGTGGCAGGTGTGTTATGAGTTCGAGCCCCGCCGTGTAGAGGAGCGATGAACGTCCTCCGTTTGTGTGGTAGTTATGAGAGGGGGTGCCAACTCAGGTGTCATCCTCGTCACTTGAGGTCCATCACGAGCACCACAAATCACGAGGTCCATCGCCAAAATCCCTCTAGTAGCTGAAAAGTGCGACGTTAATATTCACTCACTCACGCCACTAAAGCCTCTTACCAAAGTAGCATAGACGTTATGGCAACGAACTCGTGGACAGCTTGTCACGGCTTCGAGTTCTGCTGCCAATGAAGACCCGTCGTGTAGAGTGCCTGATGCACACAAAAATATCGAGGTTCAAGGTCCTTCCATAGGCGTGGCGAGGATGTTTGGGAAAGGAGTTCAAGCACAGGTGTCATCCTCCTCACTTGATCGAGGTTCGTCGCCAATAGTCCTCGTGCTACGTTATTGCTCGTGCAGCCATGTAGAGAGGACGATGCACATTAAATCTGTCTTGGCTCAAAGTTTTCACACTGATGTGGTATGGAAGTTTGGAACGTGGAGTGCCAGGTCAGGTGTCATTTTTATTGACTAAGGTTAAAATTTAGGAGGTCCGTTACCAAAAACCACGTTACTTTAGACTGCGACTTTATAAAGAAATTCAAAATGTATTAACGTGTACCAAACCATATAATTTTGCAGGATGACTTTTGAATAGAATTACTTGAATTAGAACTATGATCAAAGTATTTCAACCTTCTGGTCGATTCGAGTATCAATTGATCTAAAATACGCGACCATAACAGTCATCTATCATGAGCGTTTCATTTAATGATAGCTTCCTTAACTAATAGATTACTATCAAATCCAAAAGACAGGAATCAGTCATGGTGGCAGAGTGATCATGATCGCGAGCTTGTAACCGATGGTGTCGCAACTTAGTCGTGGGTTCGAGTTCTGATGCTATTGAAGACACGACAGCATGTTAAATTTATTGTGGCTCAAAGTCCCTACGCGCGCGTTGGCATGGTGTGGAAGCTTAGAGAGCAGTATAAAATTAAGGTGTCGTTGTGTCGATTTGATCACGGTTTAAAATTACGTCCATCACCAAAAGTCCCCATGTTGTGCAAAGTGAACTAGTATCTATCAATTCTATCGTTAATTTAACGCTGTCGTGTAATATCTCGATAGCTTCATTATTTCTAACCTGTAATTGCAAATGAAATTTCTTGATTTGTAACTCTTATTACGAGTAAGTTTTTGAGAAAAGAGAATTATTGCATTGGTGTTATGTTTACTCCATTTTTGTGAAAGAATGATTTTAAACTAGTATACAAAATTAAGGGAATTCGGATGCTTAGTCGAATTTCTCGAAAGTACCGAAGAGTGGTACTCTAAACAAAGATGCAAATGTTTAGTATTTATTATTTAATCTTATACGTGCATAATGTTAGTGTATTTAAAGGAAAATGTTTTGCGGGGATATTTATCACTTTTCCTCTATTCATTCATACGTACACCTCAAAGACTTTCTAGGATTTTTTGTGTTGTATTTTAGGAAGTTTACAAGCAAATTTTTAAAATGAGTAACCACTAATGTCTAGAAAATGAAATGAGGGTGTGATTCATTAGAGCAACAGACGTAGGAAAGTTTCATATATCTATTGCTAGGGATTTTAAAGCCACTCCCAGCATTGTGTGTAACTTATGGAGACATTTTAATGAGATAGGATCCGAGGAGAGGAATTTTAACTTTACTGAAAAGCCCAGATGACAAATGAAAACCCGCGATATTTGTCCATTGTAGCAGTAATGCAATTGTTTCTCAACTGCCCCGAAATTTTTTCACAGCAACTCGAATTTCAGGGGTTATTGCGCGCGCGCACACACACACACACACACACACACACACACACACACACACACACACACACACACACACTGTTTAACATTTTGCAGAAATCATTAACATTTTATAAAGGAATTAATGGGAGATGTTCGATTTACTCATTAGCCTAGGTGCAGAGTTGAGTTCGAATCCTGTTATCTCTAAAGATCCACCGTGTAGAGGGACTGATCCACGTCAAATCTATAGGTGGTTCTCAGTCCTAAAATTGTTGGGGTATGGAAATTTGAAGAGGGGATTACTAGCTCACATGTCGCTAATTGACAGAGGTTCAAAATTACTAGGACTTTCGCCAGTAGACCTCATGTTGCTTCGAAGTGCGACGTTAATGAAACACATATTCAATGTAGCTATTTCCTTTTGACATATTTTCTAATCACCCTATACGTTCACAATTTCAACCATTGTGAGATGACGAGGTCGGTACTTAGCTTACATTCCGCTCTCCACATCCAGGTCATGGTCAACCCACCAGAGCCTCCGTTATTTGGTCGTTATTCATAATAAAAACTAATACAGAAGTAAAAAAATAACTCAATTCTTACTTCGGTCAACAAAGAAAACTTTTATTTTAGTTACAATAAATATAAGCATATATACAAATGACAGAATCACAATATTAAGTGACAAAATAGAAAGCGTTTTTCCTTGCAATTTTCCATTTTTCTTTCTATACAGGGAGTTGGACTATTTTTTTGTTTGGTACTAGTATTTATTCATTAATTCAATTAAATAATTCTAATAAAATAGTATATTAAAAAAGAAATCCCATTCTCAGAAATTAGGCCATTCCAGGTAGGGTTCGAACCCACGACCTTTGGATGAAAAGTTCAACCATTGCGCTACAGGGACACAACGAGCGATTTTCCTTTCTATATATGCTGTTGGACTATTATTTTTGCTTCAATTTCTTAATTAATTATGAAAAATATTTTAAAAAATCTGTATTAACATCAAGTGTTAAATTTATACAAGTTTAAAAATAGTATTTGAACTGGAATGGATGAATAGAAAGTATATTGCGAATGATTGAAAATTTGAGTAAGATATATAATATAGGGAGAGAGCGAACTAATAGTAGGAATTGAAAAAGGGTGCGTCACACATATAATCTATAGCGGAATTTTAAAATAAAGTTTAATTAAACATTGAAATTCTTAATTCAATAACCGAACAGATTTTTTGTTCTTTCAATCAGTAGGCTGAAGATCAAAATCGTATATGATTCATGAGACTGAGTCAGTCATGGCACTAAAATTTCTTTAAGTCTATCTTTTCTGAAAGCATACAGATATACAAGTACTGCCTGGTATGCCCGTTCTTCGAACTGGTGAATTGAAAAGTAAAACAATAGAGATAGATTGAAAAAATGAGTTTTTTGAGTTCAAGTTAAGTGAATTGCAAATTAAACAAAAATTGGTTTTTTAAGCTTATCATTGATCAACAAAAAATCACATTTGCCAAATTTGAAATCTGTAGGTCTAATAGTTAAAAAATAGGATTTATTATTATTATTTTTATATATAATGCGCCCCATAGCACTCATGTGGGTCTACTTTCGAAAACCCTCTTTTTATCTGATCTCTGTTCAGCAAAAGATATATGCTTTCTAAATTTTTAGTTTATAGGCTTAGTTATTCATAAAAGGGAATTTTTATAGATAAAACACCCCCCCCCCCTTGGATATCAATTTTTGTAAAACCACCTTTTCTTAGTGGATCTCTACTCCATGAAAGAAACATGCGAACTAAATTTCAAGTCTAGGTTTAATAGTTTGAAAATAGCATTATATTTTATCTATAACACTCATTTGAACCCTCGTAACCCCTTTAAGATCAATTTTTGCAAAAGTCTCTTTTGTAGCGGGTCTCTACTTTTTGAAAGAAATATACCAGCCAAATTTCAAAGCTGTAGGTCTAATAGTTAAAAAACATGAATATTTATTTTTAACGGCACTTAACCCATTGCAAAACTCTCGGGAGTCGATTTTGGCAAAACTCTTTCTTCGCGGACATCTGCTTTATGAAAGGAACATGCCTACCAAATTTCAAGTCTGTATGTCTAACAGTTAAAAAATAGGAATATTTATCCTTAACGCCTCTTAATCCCCTGCAACACCCCTTGGGTCAATTGTTACTAAATCCATTTTGTAACAGATTTCTACTTCATGAAAGGAACCTGCTTAGCAAATTTCAAGACTGTACGTCTAGTTGTTTAAAAATTAAAATAATTATCTATAACGCCTCTTATTTCCCCGCAACGCCACTTGGGTGTCAATGTTCGCAAAACACATTTTGTAGCGGGTCTCTACTTTATGAAAGAAATCTTCTGGCCAAATTTGAAGTTTGTACGTCTAATAGTATAGAAATGGAAATAGTTATCTATAACACCCCTCTTAATCTCCCCGCAACACCCCTTGGTGATCGATTTTCCCTAAACCGCTCTTAGCGGGTCTCTACTTCCTGAAAGAACATGTGTACCAAATTTCTAGACTTTAGGTTCAATAGTTCCGGAGATACTGTGATGAGTGAGTGAGTCGCTCTTTTCTCCTTTATATATATAAATTCAATTGAATGGACAGGATATTTCATGTGCAGCGCTTATAGAAACTATAAAGAAAATATTTATGCTTTGAATATAAAAAGTTTTACATTTTTTTTTCGAGAAATAAAATAATATTTTTAAAAAATGAAGTGAATTTTTATCCATGATATTTAAACAGAAAACTTGAAATCATTTAGGAAAGTGAGTACAAACAGACATAAAAAAACTAAACAAATGTATGATGTTCTGTCAAAAACAAGTACTTAATAAGAGGTAAATAATTATCAATGTCAAAAGAGGAGCTAACCAACCATCATCAATAATCACAGGATATACATGCATATCTTTAAAATGTCAAATGTCACAGGCACTTATGATTATCTTCGTTATATATAAAGAACCACTTCCAGTCGCTAAAAAAAATTTTCGGACAAAAGAAAATCTGTTTGTGTAAATGTAACGTGTACATTTTATTATGGAGTGCCCTTAAAATTTGAAAAAGTTGTAGACAAGCTCAATTTTTAATTTAAGGTTTCCGACTACTAGCGACAGCTTTAAAAAAAATGGAGAAATTGGGAATTTTTTTTTTGTGGTTTTTAGATTTGTTTAGTAGATTTTAAGAAAAATATGCTAAAGTTAAAAAGAGAAAAAGAAATTATTATTACTAAAATGGGAAAGAATAGGTAAACATTTACAAGAACTAACATAAACGTGGCCCATTCTGTACCAAAAGTTTATAAACAAATTTTCAATTTTGACGTGTTGCTATGTTATTCATTTTTGAAATGACATTTAGGATAAGAGAGATTTTAATTTTTACAGAAACTAGAGCACTTTATCTTAGTTATTATATGAAATTGCTTAAAAAAACAGTGACTATATTATCATAAGGGACTGTAAATTTTGTAATTAACCAGTGATCTGACAAATCTGAAGGTTATAAATAAAACACTTCTAGTGTTATACAGAATATACGCACAAAAAATGTCAGTTAACTATTTTCAAAGTTTTTGAGCAATCGCTGTCCCCGTTTGAGCATTTTCAAAAAAAAAAAAAAAACATTTCGAGTAAAACGCGCTTTTTTTTAAAGTAACATCTCGCTTAAAGTAATGGCATCTGCTTTTACAAAACACTTGTAGTTTTTGTTCTAATGAACGGAAAATAATAAAAGGTATTTTTATAAGGCTATAAGATGGTCTTTTAAAATAAAATCATAAAAATTGATCAATTTTTGGCAAAATTTCCAATTTTAGGGTAGTCGGTTACCTTAACATAAGGTGATAATTAGTTTGCACAACACATGCGTTTCAGCATCATGTATGTTTCCTGCATAAACTATGGAATGAATCGGACTGAAGCAAGTAGCATAATAAATTGTAATAACTTATGTTCGTTAGAGAAATTAAAATAAGATATTATATTAGTGAGGCATATTTTCCTCAGGGTTTAAGGTTTCTATTTTTTGATATTCCACAAAAACGTGACCACGTTTACCTAGTAGTCACTGTCACGAGCTCATTCCTAGCAGGCCATGAGTTTGAATCTTAGTGCCACTGAAGACCCTGGATGTAGAAGGGCTGATGCGCGTTACATTTGTCGAAGTTCAAAATCCTCCCGTTGGCATGATGTGGAAGTTCGGAGAGTGGGTGTCAGCTCATAATGTGTCGACCTCGTCACTTGACTCTGGTTGAAAATTACGAGGTCCGTTGCTAATAATCCTCGTGTTGGTTTATAGTGCGACGTTGATAAACACTCATTCGCTACGCGAAAGTAGCTTTAAAAGTATGAGCGATCAATTTTTCGTTATTTAAAGTTTCAATTTCGTAATGTCTCGTAACTTTGGTATCTGCTCAGGTGTTGACTCAAAATATTAAGATTCATTACCATTAGCTTGTTTTATTACTTACTATGGCCGTGGGTAGCCTAGTGGTTAGAGCATCGGACTCCAAACCGGAAGGCCTGGGTTCGATGCCCGATGCAACCAAATACTCACCGACTACACACGGAAAACTTGCTCGTTAAATCAGTGGGTCCGATTGGTGTCGCCATCTATCGTGTTGTGTGAACAAAATCGTTCTGTCACCTTCTTGGGGGCTCAAAGCTTAGGCTAACGACTGGCGTAGATCTAGCCTGTTGCCATGATGAATTTCGTGGACCTCGATCTGACTACGTCAGACAGGTGGCATTAGTAACAACAACATTACTTACTATATGAATAACTCAAGCAAATGGTCTTTCATTAGCTTCATCACCACGTAATAATAAATAATGTTCCATTTAATTCTGGCTGTCAAAAACTTTAAAATGGAAGTTGTAACCTTAATGGTATTTCTGTAGAAGGGGCACTGGAACGATGGAACTGTGTCACATTACTAAACATTTTAAGGATTCTGTAATCTTTAAAAAATGTTCAATCTAAATCAATTCAATTGCCACAATATGAGTTCATTGTTTTAGCGATACAACAATCTAGTACAAAAATACATATCAGATTATTGAACATTTTCTCGTGATCATAATTTTTTTATTTCTTCTGTTACTCTTTATGTTGTCGTGTGTTACATGCTGGCATACATACAAAAGACGAGAGATAGATGAACAGAAACATATAGACTTCTATATGTTTCAGAAGAATATAGACTTCTATTACAAACGATGATCCCAGCAAAGAACTGAAGGGGTACCCTGCTTTCCATTCTAGAAGGGAATCCATTTCAGGCAAAAGTCTGACTTCTTTTTCCGAGAATACATCCATGCCTTATTCGGGATTCGAACCCGAACCCACTCGATTACAAGCCGAGTATCATAACCGCCATACCAGATGGGGTGGCAATTACTCTTTTCACTAGTTTGAATTGGTTCTATTTGTTAAGAAAAATCAATGAATAATAATCAATTCAATATCACATACATAGTTAATATGATGGTGGAAACTTTTAGAAATATAAAATTAACATTAACTTTCACTACAAAAAAAAATGCTTGTTAAAATTTGTATATTCTGACCATGGATTAAATGATTTTAGCTGCATGCTTCAAATATATTCTCAAATTATCTGAATAGTGGTAAAAGTAAAGAATTCCTATTTTTATTTATTATTTTTTAGATACCGGAATGATTATATTAGAAAATATACGTAGAATTTTAATAAAAAATTACGATGAGCATAGAAACCAAGGACCAAATTCATTGAGTTAAATTGATTTTGAAGCTCCTTATTTTAACTATAAAAACAAAGGTAGCATACCTAAAGCTCTAAAGGCCATTGCATGCCTTAATTGGTGAAAACAGTTTCAAGCATACGAAAAATATCTTTTTATTCATTTTGTGTACTCACAAAATGAAGCACTTTGGGATATTTGTAACAGATATTAATCCCCTTAAAATGAATTTCTTCAATTTTTCAACTCGAATTTAGCATTTTCCCTTTTTATATTATCTTTTTCTTGAAGTATATCATACAAATAGTTCTGAAATTGTAGTACGTGTTCCCATAAGTTTACGTGAAAAATATTATAAGGGAATGCGAGAATCTCCGCAAAGAAATTGAGCGTGTATAAATATTACACAGATCTGTCCCATAATTTGGACTCGAGTTTTGAGGGTTTATGGTATACTTTCAGTTATAATCAAGAAATATTGAATTGTAATTAATATTCCCAAAGAGGAAAACATTTTGAAGATCTTTATCCGAGTTTGTTTAGTGTGTAATAGTGAATAGTGTGTTGAATAAAAAATGTAAAAATGTTCGTGGAAAAAATGTCTAAGAGAGAATGGATTTAAAAAGATTTGATTTACATTTGATGATTTTAAATTTAGTGATAATTGTTTTAATAATTTTATTTGAGTTTAAATAGGAAGTTATGAATAACTTATTCATCAGTAACATATTTTTTCAAAAATTGTTATACGTTAACAACGTTGTCAAATCGTAAAACAATATTCTTTAATATTTATAAAATTATAAATAGTAATTGTATTTTAGGAATCTGAATAAAGAATAAAAATGAAAGCTAATTTTTCTAGATGTAAATTGAAATCAATGTACATTTAAACGAGTTAATACGCCTTTTCAATATTAATTAAAAGTTCATATACCAAAATATTCGAATTTTAGAACATTTAAACTTTTTTACAAGTAATTAAAAAATTTCTAGTTCACAATTTCATAGAAGAATAAGATAGAAAAAATCTAAACATTTTGAATCTGGTTTTTTTTTAAATTTACATTTTATTTGTAAAAATAAATTTAAAGTTCAGTAATGTTTAAATAAAAATTGTGTGAATAAATATTTCTTGTAAATATTTGAGAAATATTAACATTTTTTCCACTATTGCTTATTAAGAATATGATTTGCTGTTGTGCGAGAAGTACACTGGTGTCCAAAAGTTAAGCATAAATCGTAAAATGTGAAGAACATGGAGTAAATATTCGTAAAATTATTCCAAATTTCTTGCGGATATTAATTGGGTGAAGAAGAAACATTGGGTTTATGCGAAACTTTTCAGTCGACTACGTCCTAAGCAAAACACCGGCGCATGTCGGAACGCGGAGAAACCGATTCATGCAGCATAAGCAGTTCAGACAGTTTCGTGCAACTGCTGTGCGAAGGAAAGTTAACCATCAAACAAGGGGAATGATGGCACAAAGATGCCAATTGGACATGTTTACGAAAGGAAGAATCGTTGGAATGCTGGAATCCTCATGATCACAAACCGAAGTGTCTCGAATTCTGAATGTGGACCAGTCTGTGATCTCAAGACTGTGGCAGAGGTTTCAAAGAACGGGAGATGTTACCCGACAACCAGTATCAGGTCGACCAAGAGTCACAACCCCTCGCCAAGACCAATATCTCCGACCCCGCGACGTCAGAGGGACAGTACTGCCAGAGCACTGGGTTTGGAGCTCACAGTCACCACAGGAATACGAATTTCCAGACAAAATGTTTACAGGAGACTCAATCATGCTAGCCTGTATGCCAGAAGCTCAGAAGTTTGCATTCCCCTCACGTCTGTGCATAAACGAGCTCGTTTGAACTGGAGTTTGAAACATCAACATTGGAGAGTGGGCCAATGTGATGTTCAGTGACGAGTCCCGGTTTAGTCTGAGTAGTGATTCTCGGCGGGTAACGATATGGAGAGAACGTGGAACACGTTTTGAACCAAGAAACATAACTGAAAGACATCATTTTATATCAAGGGGAGTAATGGTATGGTCAGGCATCATGATGGACGGCCGCACAGATCTCCATTTCTTTGACACGGGGTCTGTGACTGCTCAAAGATACAGAGACGAAGTTCTTGAGCCTTATGTTCGCTTGTTTCGAGGTGCTGTCGGTTCTGACTTCCTATTCATGGATGATAATGCGCTATGGCTTGGTGATGGATGATAATGCTTGGGATGATAATGCTTGGCTTTGCTTGGAGCGCCAATATGCCAAAGGGGTTAATGTAAAAGCCTCCCTAGAGGCAGTCCACTTATTGTCGTGTAGGAGAGAGGGTCGCTTTTTTCGTCAACAGCGGGTCAACGTCCCCCACAATAAACCTTGATTTGGATCGCAGCTATTTGTTGTTTGCATTTCGTTTCGTACACCTCTCTCCCTCTTTCGCCACAGGGTCTGTGACTGCTCAAAGATACAGAGAAGTTCTTGAACCTTATGTTCGCTTGTTTCGAGGTGCTGCCGGTCCTGACTTCATATTCATGGATGATAATGCGCCATGTCACCGAGAGGTGCTGATTGATGACTTCCTTGAAACGGAAAACATCCAGCGCATGTCGTGGCCTGCGAACTCCCCTGATTTAAATCCTATAGAGCATGTATGGGATATGCTCGGGAGACAAATTGCAGCCCTTTCGCACCCACCAAGCTCCATTACAGAACTGAAGAGAGTTCTCCAAGAAGCTTGGAACCGTTTGGAACACGCCTTATTAAACTGCAGCATCAGTATTTTATTTAATGTTTTCTTTCATTTTTTCTTTAAAGTGTGAATCCTTGTTATGCTTAGTTTTCTTTCAAACTGCTACTTTAGATAATAAAATTTATTACTATCATTCTTTTGATTTGCTTCCTTATTTTATAACCATTTTACACTCGCATATCACGTTTCACGCCATTCTGATTTGCAGTTCCTTCTTTATTCACATAATTATCAATTATGCTTAACTTTTGGAACCAGTGTACATTTTCCATGCCCCTCCACCTTTAGTTGTTTGCACTCAAACACGCCCTTTTTTACAATTTTTCCAATTACTTTTTTTAAAAACTCTGTTTTAAAGGTTGTTGCATTTAAAAAATTTGCTTTAAAAAGGAATAATTGAGAAATTCAAGCATGCCAAAAGAGAGTTTTTAATAATTTTTTAAAAAAATTGTAATATTTTAAAATTGATCATAGTCCGTTAATATTTAATACTGTTGATTTGAAATTGATCGATATTAATAGAGAAAATGGAATTTTTTTTCCAATTGTTTCTTATTAAAGATGGTGATACTTTTGATATGAACAGTATTTTTATACAATCTTAAAATTTAGTAAAATTTTAAATTCTTCGGGGTTTGTTTTTCATATTTGTGTAGGATTTTTCAGATAAACTGATTAATTTTTCATTTGAACAATTTGCAGTCAATAGCATAGAAGAGCACATATAAAAAGATTGATTGATTTGTAGTGTAACGAATCATTAATCACTGCTAAAAATCGCGTGCTATGATTGACAATTTTTAACCTTTTTTAATTATGTCTATTACCATATCAACACATGACACATTTTTTTATTCCCTGCACTTCTATCGAAAATAAATCGCGGTTATACCTTGATGGTTGAATTTTTGCTTTCCGACAAAAGGTTTCTTATTCTTAACAAGAGTCCTTTCAAAATTATTGATTTAAATAACAAGAGTCCTTTTCAATTGAAATTATATGGAATATTAGCAAATTAGGACAGTAAAGGTCCTAGTTTTTTGTTATTTTCCTCATCAATCTTAACTCAAAGACTTGAAATTAAATAATTAACAATCATAATTATTGAGTAATTCTGAAAGAACCATTTATAATCCACCAGTTCTTATATTGTAGTCGTAAAATTGATAAAATGCAGAACACTTAGATCTTTCTTTAGGTCTATTTATATTTATTACTGTTATTTAAGAGCATCACAATGAAATTAAAACTTCCAAGGAATCTGTAACTCGATTATGGCAAACCAAACTTACATTCTGAAATTGCATATTCATTTACAAATATGAAAAACGTATCTCCTGATATCAATTAGATATAATATATATATATTTTAGCTTTTTAGAGTACTTTAAACTAACCTCTCACAATGGCAGCAAAATTTTAAAACTTTAATAAATTAAGAAAAATATTATGTTTTAATAATGCACGTGTAATGTGAGGTATTTAAGCTTCATTACATTCTTGAGATAAATTTTACTTTTCTGATTATTCTTTAATTAATCAAATAGACTCAATAAGTTTTTATAGTGTAATGTTATTATGATCACACACAATGACGGTCTTCCTTTTGCGCGATTATTAAAAGGAGCTTTTAATTTTGTCTTTCATACTCTGTGTTCAAGTTGATTAAATATTTCGCTTTATAATAAACTCGCTTGAAATAATTGCAATTCATTTAGTGGAGCAGAAGTCTGATAGTTGCTGGAGTTTTGGATCCAAATCCATTGAAGTGTCAAATGGAATATCCAGAATTACTGCACGCGAAATGTATAACCTACTTTTAAAATCATCGTACGTTGTAGCATGGAAATCAAAAACGGCAGTTGCTAACTTAGTTGGTTTTTTAATATATTTGTGATCCCTGATTCAAAACAAGATTGCAGATTGTCTTCCGTACCTCCGAAACAGCCTCGTAAGCTGAGTGGTCTTGTTTTCTAGCTTATAGCCTGCATTGCTACAGTGAAGTTGTAATCTCGAATCATAGCACAACTACGCGCTGTTGTATAAATAGTCCTCACTTTGTCATAGTAGTTTCAAAAATGGGGCTCCAGCTCAAGTATATCCTCGTTTCTTGGTCATGGTTCATCCCCTCAGGGGGCTCACCTTCTTTAGGTGAGTACGAGTGTCACAGTCCCGAGGTGCCCTAGTGATCTTTTCCTTTTCCCACGGGGTTTACTGTCTTTGGTAAACACGGGCTTCACGAACCCGGGTACCCTAGTGATCCTTCTCTATTTTCGACCCTCTTTCTTGTCATTCAATTCATTCTTTCTTTCTCTTCCCGTCTAGACCACAGATATTAAAACAAATGTTTGGCGCAGTATAGCCGAAATCGGCTCTTGCGCCAATAAACCCCAAAATCACTCACTCACTGGTCATGGTTCACAATTAAGAGGTCATTATCAAACTCTCTCTCTTGTATTGTTCTCATTAATATGCAATTAATCAATTTATAACCGTCACTACGATGTTAGTTCATAACCAATAAATATTCCTTAAAATATTGGTGATAGCGTCTCCGGATTTATCATTACTATTATCCATATGGTTTGGCAAAATCATTCTCAATTCAGCGTAAAAATAACACTGTTTTTTAAGGGAAAAGAAGTAGAAGAGAGAGTAGGAGGTATATTATATTTATATTGAGCTGATCAACAATAGTTACTAAGAAATCTAAAACTATATTACAATAATTCCATAATACTTTAAAACAGAATACTTGAAATGGCTTTCAGTACATTTGCTTTCCATTATTTCCTGGTGTTAATTCCTCGGACTTTTTTTTTTGTTTAAAACGTTTCACATGAGAGATATTTGTAGAAATGTCACTGATGTGAAAGAACTGACGATCTTGAAAGATATATTATTTATGGAAGGAATTTTTTTTAATAAGAAAATGTGTGTGAAAAGGCTTTGATCAATTGGAAGTCCCTAGGGATTCTTTTCTTGCATCACGGACTTTTAAAACTTATAAATTATGTTTTTTCTTATGGATGTGCATTTGAGGATTTTGTTTTCATTAATTGGGTTCCGTTACGATTTTTGTTCGCGTTGATGAACCTATCCTCCTACTTTTCATTTTGGCAAAAGGGGTAGTGATCAATCTTTATTTGGGATTCCAGGACATTTGCTTTCGCTCTAGTTGAATATTGCATGGAAAAAGAAGTAAACCCTTTTCTAGATAGTGTACTACTTACATCGTAAAATCCCTAACTACCGACAGTTTCAATTCTTTCCACGTATGTGAGCCCTATTTCTGCTATTTGTTGAAGTAACTTTTCTACGGGATTTAATTAGCTTACTACTTCACTTTAAGCCTTTGATTTTTACAAATTTTTAAAGAGTATTTAAAAATTTTGATGAAACATTTGTAATTATCGAAAGATCAAATATTGGGGAATTAGTTTAAAATTAAGTTCTTGTGAGCAATTGTGTTTTTCGCCGTACTTGTAAGCTATATCTTTCATGCTAAAAATATGTGAGATTTATTTGATGAAATACATATTTGAGTATCATAGAAATAAAATAATTCATCTTGTAGTGGATGGGCTAGCACAGCTCTTCCCAACCTATTTATCGTCGCGGACCAGTTATCGTTTGATAATTTTACTGCGGCCCGCTTAGGAGGTACGTTGATTATTTGTTATAGATTGTTTTGATTTAATGATTTTAGTTCAGTTGTATTTAAATCTGTCTTCAAAATAAATACAGTTGCACCAAAAAATGAACATAAAGTGATTTCCATGGAAAGTCGCAAAAACATGAGAGAAATACACCCCAATAAATAAAATTGAAATAATTTAATATTCCTTGGAAGGCCCGGTACTATTTGATCCACGGACCGACGGTGCACAGTGATTTTATAAATGAGTTAAATAAGAAAAATGTTGACATTAGTAAGCAATGAATCAACCATTACGTGTATTTTGAAAGTATCAACTTAAGTTTCCAAAATAATTTTTTGAGTTTTAATTAATCAGTTTATTAATTATTTAAGAAATAATGCTGCTACAACATAGTTAGAAATAAACACATATGATTAATATATATCCATTTAGACAAAAATAAAATTTATTAGATTGTGTAGCATTTTTGTGCTTGATTTATTGTTTATTAACGTCTAAGCAAACAATGGGCTCTTTGCGAAAGATCTCTCAATTTTGAGCTACAGCTAAAAAACGAGAACGACACCTGAGCTGGAAACCCATTCTCTAAGTTTCCACGCC
>BMAO01014346.1:0-14903 GCA_019973975.1 Trichonephila clavata
ATTGAAAATGTGAGGATTTTTACAATGTTTTGACTTCACAGTGTAATCTAGCTATTTATTCATTTTCTCAAACCCTGCATCGAATTCAAGATTTTATATACAAATGAAGGATTGAAAAGATATTTGATTTATGTCATGCTACATATACATAAAAAATATACATATATTATATTACTACATAGAAATACTATATAGAAATTTTTTCCGTTTAATGACGTCTCCCCTGCCAAATATCCAAAAAATGTGAAATTTTTTATTGCAATAACTTTTGATCTAATTGAAATTTTGAAAAGCGCTACATGTATTCGTGATCAGCGTCGGATTTTACATAAGAAAAATGAGTTTGGTTGGAATAGGAGTTAGAAATTTTTTTCCGTGTTCATGACGTCTCCCTGCCAAATATCCAAAAAATGTGAAATTTTTTATTGCAATAACTTTTGATCTAATTGAAATTTTGAAAAGCGCTACATGTATTCGTGATCAGCGTCGGATTTTACATAAGAAAATTGAGTTTGGTTGGAATAGGAGTTAGAAATTTTTTCCCTGTTCATGACGTCTCCCCTGCCAAATATCCAAAAAATGTGAAATTTTTTATTGCAATAACTTTTGATCTAATTGAAATTTTGAAAAGCGCTACATGTATTCGTGATCAGCGTCGGATTTTACATAAGAAAATTGAGTTTGGTTGGAATAGGAGTTAGAAATTTTTTCCGTGTTCATGACGTCTCCCTGCCAAATATCCAAAAAATGTGAAATTTTTTATTGCAATAACTTTTGATCTAATTGAAATTTTGAAAAGCGCTACATGTATTCGTGATCAGCGTCGGATTTTACATAAGAAAAATGAGTTTGGTTGGAATAGGAGTTAGAAATTTTTTCCCTGTTCATGACGTCTCCCCTGCCAAATATCCAAAAAATGTGAAATTTTTTATTGCAATAACTTTTGATCTAATTGAAATTTTGAAAAGCGCTACATGTATTCGTGATCAGCGTCGGATTTTACATAAGAAAATTGAGTTTGGTTGGAATAGGAGTTAGAAATTTTTTCCGTGTTCATGACGTCTCCCCTGCCAAATATCCAAAAAATGTGAAATTTTTTTATTGCAATAACTTTTGATCTAATTGAAATTTTGAAAAGCGCTACATGTATTCGTGATCAGCGTCGGATTTTACATAAGAAAAATGAGTTTGGTTGGAATAGGAGTTAGAAATTTTTTCCGTGTTCATGACGTCTCCCCTGCCAAATATCCAAAAAATGTGAAATTTTTTTATTGCAATAACTTTTGATCTAATTGAAATTTTGAAAAGCGCTACATGTATTCGTGATCAGCGTCGGATTTTACATAAGAAAATGAGTTTGGTTGGAATAGGAGTTAGAAATTTTTTCCCTGTTCATGACGTCTCCCTGCCAAATATCCAAAAAATGTGAAATTTTTTATTGCAATAACTTTTGATCTAATTGAAATTTTGAAAAGCGCTACATGTATTCGTGATCAGCGTCGGATTTTACATAAGAAAATGAGTTTGGTTGGAATAGGAGTTAGAAATTTTTTCCGTGTTCATGACGTCTCCCTGCCAAATATCCAAAAAATGTGAAATTTTTTATTGCAATAACTTTTGATCTAATTGAAATTTTGAAAAGCGCTACATGTATTCGTGATCAGCGTCGGATTTTACATAAGAAAAATGAGTTTGGTTGGAATAGGAGTTAGAAATTTTTTCCGTGTTCATGACGTCTCCCCTGCCAAATATCCAAAAAATGTGAAATTTTTTTATTGCAATAACTTTTGATCTAATTGAAATTTTGAAAAGCGCTACATGTATTCGTGATCAGCGTCGGATTTTACATAAGAAAAATGAGTTTGGTTGGAATAGGAGTTAGAAATTTTTCCGTGTTCATGACGTCTCCCTGCCAAATATCCAAAAAATGTGAAATTTTTTTATTGCAATAACTTTTGATCTAATTGAAATTTTGAAAAGCGCTACATGTATTCGTGATCAGCGTCGGATTTTACATAAGAAAAATGAGTTTGGTTGGAATAGGAGTTAGAAATTTTTCCGTGTTCATGACGTCTCCCTGCCAAATATCCAAAAAATGTGAAATTTTTTATTGCAATAACTTTTGATCTAATTGAAATTTTGAAAAGCGCTACATGTATTCGTGATCAGCGTCGGATTTTACATAAGAAAATGAGTTTGGTTGGAATAGGAGTTAGAAATTTTTCCGTGTTCATGACGTCTCCCTGCCAAATATCCAAAAAATGTGAAATTTTTTTATTGCAATAACTTTTGATCTAATTGAAATTTTGAAAAGCGCTACATGTATTCGTGATCAGCGTCGGATTTTACATAAGAAAATGAGTTTGGTTGGAATAGGAGTTAGAAATTTTTTCCGTGTTCATGACGTCTCCCCTGCCAAATATCCAAAAAATGTGAAATTTTTTTATTGCAATAACTTTTGATCTAATTGAAATTTTGAAAAGCGCTACATGTATTCGTGATCAGCGTCGGATTTTACATAAGAAAATGAGTTTGGTTGGAATAGGAGTTAGAAATTTTTTCCGTGTTCATGACGTCTCCCTGCCAAATATCCAAAAAATGTGAAATTTTTTTATTGCAATAACTTTTGATCTAATTGAAATTTTGAAAAGCGCTACATGTATTCGTGATCAGCGTCGGATTTTACATAAGAAAAATGAGTTTGGTTGGAATAGGAGTTAGAAATTTTTTCCGTGTTCATGACGTCTCCCTGCCAAATATCCAAAAAATGTGAAATTTTTTATTGCAATAACTTTTGATCTAATTGAAATTTTGAAAAGCGCTACATGTATTCGTGATCAGCGTCGGATTTTACATAAGAAAAATGAGTTTGGTTGGAATAGGAGTTAGAAATTTTTTCCGTGTTCATGACGTCTCCCTGCCAAATATCCAAAAAATGTGAAATTTTTTATTGCAATAACTTTTGATCTAATTGAAATTTTGAAAAGCGCTACATGTATTCGTGATCAGCGTCGGATTTTACATAAGAAAAATGAGTTTGGTTGGAATAGGAGTTAGAAATTTTTCCGTGTTCATGACGTCTCCCCTGCCAAATATCCAAAAAATGTGAAATTTTTTATTGCAATAACTTTTGATCTAATTGAAATTTTGAAAAGCGCTACATGTATTCGTGATCAGCGTCGGATTTTACATAAGAAAAATGAGTTTGGTTGGAATAGGAGTTAGAAATTTTTCCGTGTTCATGACGTCTCCCTGCCAAATATCCAAAAAATGTGAAATTTTTTTATTGCAATAACTTTTGATCTAATTGAAATTTTGAAAAGCGCTACATGTATTCGTGATCAGCGTCGGATTTTACATAAGAAAAATGAGTTTGGTTGGAATAGGAGTTAGAAATTTTTTCCGTGTTCATGACGTCTCCCCTGCCAAATATCCAAAAAATGTGAAATTTTTTTATTGCAATAACTTTTGATCTAATTGAAATTTTGAAAAGCGCTACATGTATTCGTGATCAGCGTCGGATTTTACATAAGAAAAATGAGTTTGGTTGGAATAGGAGTTAGAAATTTTTCCGTGTTCATGACGTCTCCCCTGCCAAATATCCAAAAAATGTGAAATTTTTTATTGCAATAACTTTTGATCTAATTGAAATTTTGAAAAGCGCTACATGTATTCGTGATCAGCGTCGGATTTTACATAAGAAAAATGAGTTTGGTTGGAATAGGAGTTAGAAATTTTTTCCGTGTTCATGACGTCTCCCTGCCAAATATCCAAAAAATGTGAAATTTTTTATTGCAATAACTTTTGATCTAATTGAAATTTTGAAAAGCGCTACATGTATTCGTGATCAGCGTCGGATTTTACATAAGAAAAATGAGTTTGGTTGGAATAGGAGTTAGAAATTTTTTCCGTGTTCATGACGTCTCCCCTGCCAAATATCCAAAAAATGTGAAATTTTTTTATTGCAATAACTTTTGATCTAATTGAAATTTTGAAAAGCGCTACATGTATTCGTGATCAGCGTCGGATTTTACATAAGAAAAATGAGTTTGGTTGGAATAGGAGTTAGAAATTTTTCCGTGTTCATGACGTCTCCCTGCCAAATATCCAAAAAATGTGAAATTTTTTTATTGCAATAACTTTTGATCTAATTGAAATTTTGAAAAGCGCTACATGTATTCGTGATCAGCGTCGGATTTTACATAAGAAAAATGAGTTTGGTTGGAATAGGAGTTAGAAATTTTTTCCGTGTTCATGACGTCTCCCTGCCAAATATCCAAAAAATGTGAAATTTTTTATTGCAATAACTTTTGATCTAATTGAAATTTTGAAAAGCGCTACATGTATTCGTGATCAGCGTCGGATTTTACATAAGAAAATGAGTTTGGTTGGAATAGGAGTTAGAAATTTTTCCGTGTTCATGACGTCTCCCCTGCCAAATATCCAAAAAATGTGAAATTTTTTATTGCAATAACTTTTGATCTAATTGAAATTTTGAAAAGCGCTACATGTATTCGTGATCAGCGTCGGATTTTACATAAGAAAAATGAGTTTGGTTGGAATAGGAGTTAGAAATTTTTTCCGTGTTCATGACGTCTCCCTGCCAAATATCCAAAAAATGTGAAATTTTTTTATTGCAATAACTTTTGATCTAATTGAAATTTTGAAAAGCGCTACATGTATTCGTGATCAGCGTCGGATTTTACATAAGAAAAATGAGTTTGGTTGGAATAGGAGTTAGAAATTTTTCCGTGTTCATGACGTCTCCCCTGCCAAATATCCAAAAAATGTGAAATTTTTTATTGCAATAACTTTTGATCTAATTGAAATTTTGAAAAGCGCTACATGTATTCGTGATCAGCGTCGGATTTTACATAAGAAAAATGAGTTTGGTTGGAATAGGAGTTAGAAATTTTTTCCGTGTTCATGACGTCTCCCCTGCCAAATATCCAAAAAATGTGAAATTTTTTATTGCAATAACTTTTGATCTAATTGAAATTTTGAAAAGCGCTACATGTATTCGTGATCAGCGTCGGATTTTACATAAGAAAAATGAGTTTGGTTGGAATAGGAGTTAGAAATTTTTTCCGTGTTCATGACGTCTCCCTGCCAAATATCCAAAAAATGTGAAATTTTTTTATTGCAATAACTTTTGATCTAATTGAAATTTTGAAAAGCGCTACATGTATTCGTGATCAGCGTCGGATTTTACATAAGAAAAATGAGTTTGGTTGGAATAGGAGTTAGAAATTTTTTCCGTGTTCATGACGTCTCCCTGCCAAATATCCAAAAAATGTGAAATTTTTTTATTGCAATAACTTTTGATCTAATTGAAATTTTGAAAAGCGCTACATGTATTCGTGATCAGCGTCGGATTTTACATAAGAAAAATGAGTTTGGTTGGAATAGGAGTTAGAAATTTTTTCCGTGTTCATGACGTCTCCCCTGCCAAATATCCAAAAAATGTGAAATTTTTTATTGCAATAACTTTTGATCTAATTGAAATTTTGAAAAGCGCTACATGTATTCGTGATCAGCGTCGGATTTTACATAAGAAAAATGAGTTTGGTTGGAATAGGAGTTAGAAATTTTTTCCGTGTTCATGACGTCTCCCTGCCAAATATCCAAAAAATGTGAAATTTTTTATTGCAATAACTTTTGATCTAATTGAAATTTTGAAAAGCGCTACATGTATTCGTGATCAGCGTCGGATTTTACATAAGAAAAATGAGTTTGGTTGGAATAGGAGTTAGAAATTTTTTCCGTGTTCATGACGTCTCCCTGCCAAATATCCAAAAAATGTGAAATTTTTTTATTGCAATAACTTTTGATCTAATTGAAATTTTGAAAAGCGCTACATGTATTCGTGATCAGCGTCGGATTTTACATAAGAAAAATGAGTTTGGTTGGAATAGGAGTTAGAAATTTTTCCGTGTTCATGACGTCTCCCTGCCAAATATCCAAAAAATGTGAAATTTTTTATTGCAATAACTTTTGATCTAATTGAAATTTTGAAAAGCGCTACATGTATTCGTGATCAGCGTCGGATTTTACATAAGAAAAATGAGTTTGGTTGGAATAGGAGTTAGAAATTTTTTCCGTGTTCATGACGTCTCCCCTGCCAAATATCCAAAAAATGTGAAATTTTTTTATTGCAATAACTTTTGATCTAATTGAAATTTTGAAAAGCGCTACATGTATTCGTGATCAGCGTCGGATTTTACATAAGAAAAATGAGTTTGGTTGGAATAGGAGTTAGAAATTTTTTCCGTGTTCATGACGTCTCCCCTGCCAAATATCCAAAAAATGTGAAATTTTTTTATTGCAATAACTTTTGATCTAATTGAAATTTTGAAAAGCGCTACATGTATTCGTGATCAGCGTCGGATTTTACATAAGAAAAATGAGTTTGGTTGGAATAGGAGTTAGAAATTTTTTCCGTGTTCATGACGTCTCCCCTGCCAAATATCCAAAAAATGTGAAATTTTTTATTGCAATAACTTTTGATCTAATTGAAATTTTGAAAAGCGCTACATGTATTCGTGATCAGCGTCGGATTTTACATAAGAAAAATGAGTTTGGTTGGAATAGGAGTTAGAAATTTTTTCCGTGTTCATGACGTCTCCCCTGCCAAATATCCAAAAAATGTGAAATTTTTTATTGCAATAACTTTTGATCTAATTGAAATTTTGAAAAGCGCTACATGTATTCGTGATCAGCGTCGGATTTTACATAAGAAAAATGAGTTTGGTTGGAATAGGAGTTAGAAATTTTTCCGTGTTCATGACGTCTCCCTGCCAAATATCCAAAAAATGTGAAATTTTTTTATTGCAATAACTTTTGATCTAATTGAAATTTTGAAAAGCGCTACATGTATTCGTGATCAGCGTCGGATTTTACATAAGAAAAATGAGTTTGGTTGGAATAGGAGTTAGAAATTTTTTCCGTGTTCATGACGTCTCCCCTGCCAAATATCCAAAAAATGTGAAATTTTTTTATTGCAATAACTTTTGATCTAATTGAAATTTTGAAAAGCGCTACATGTATTCGTGATCAGCGTCGGATTTTACATAAGAAAAATGAGTTTGGTTGGAATAGGAGTTAGAAATTTTTTCCGTGTTCATGACGTCTCCCCTGCCAAATATCCAAAAAATGTGAAATTTTTTTATTGCAATAACTTTTGATCTAATTGAAATTTTGAAAAGCGCTACATGTATTCGTGATCAGCGTCGGATTTTACATAAGAAAAATGAGTTTGGTTGGAATAGGAGTTAGAAATTTTTTCCGTGTTCATGACGTCTCCCCTGCCAAATATCCAAAAAATGTGAAATTTTTTTATTGCAATAACTTTTGATCTAATTGAAATTTTGAAAAGCGCTACATGTATTCGTGATCAGCGTCGGATTTTACATAAGAAAAATGAGTTTGGTTGGAATAGGAGTTAGAAATTTTTTCCGTGTTCATGACGTCTCCCCTGCCAAATATCCAAAAAATGTGAAATTTTTTTATTGCAATAACTTTTGATCTAATTGAAATTTTGAAAAGCGCTACATGTATTCGTGATCAGCGTCGGATTTTACATAAGAAAAATGAGTTTGGTTGGAATAGGAGTTAGAAATTTTTTCCGTGTTCATGACGTCTCCCCTGCCAAATATCCAAAAAATGTGAAATTTTTTATTGCAATAACTTTTGATCTAATTGAAATTTTGAAAAGCGCTACATGTATTCGTGATCAGCGTCGGATTTTACATAAGAAAAATGAGTTTGGTTGGAATAGGAGTTAGAAATTTTTTCCGTGTTCATGACGTCTCCCCTGCCAAATATCCAAAAAATGTGAAATTTTTTTATTGCAATAACTTTTGATCTAATTGAAATTTTGAAAAGCGCTACATGTATTCGTGATCAGCGTCGGATTTTACATAAGAAAAATGAGTTTGGTTGGAATAGGAGTTAGAAATTTTTTCCGTGTTCATGACGTCTCCCCTGCCAAATATCCAAAAAATGTGAAATTTTTTTATTGCAATAACTTTTGATCTAATTGAAATTTTGAAAAGCGCTACATGTATTCGTGATCAGCGTCGGATTTTACATAAGAAAAATGAGTTTGGTTGGAATAGGAGTTAGAAATTTTTTCCGTGTTCATGACGTCTCCCCTGCCAAATATCCAAAAAATGTGAAATTTTTTTATTGCAATAACTTTTGATCTAATTGAAATTTTGAAAAGCGCTACATGTATTCGTGATCAGCGTCGGATTTTACATAAGAAAAATGAGTTTGGTTGGAATAGGAGTTAGAAATTTTTTCCGTGTTCATGACGTCTCCCTGCCAAATATCCAAAAAATGTGAAATTTTTTTATTGCAATAACTTTTGATCTAATTGAAATTTTGAAAAGCGCTACATGTATTCGTGATCAGCGTCGGATTTTACATAAGAAAAATGAGTTTGGTTGGAATAGGAGTTAGAAATTTTTTCCGTGTTCATGACGTCTCCCCTGCCAAATATCCAAAAAATGTGAAATTTTTTATTGCAATAACTTTTGATCTAATTGAAATTTTGAAAAGCGCTACATGTATTCGTGATCAGCGTCGGATTTTACATAAGAAAAATGAGTTTGGTTGGAATAGGAGTTAGAAATTTTTCCGTGTTCATGACGTCTCCCTGCCAAATATCCAAAAAATGTGAAATTTTTTTATTGCAATAACTTTTGATCTAATTGAAATTTTGAAAAGCGCTACATGTATTCGTGATCAGCGTCGGATTTTACATAAGAAAAATGAGTTTGGTTGGAATAGGAGTTAGAAATTTTTTCCTGTTCATGACGTCTCCCCTGCCAAATATCCAAAAAATGTGAAATTTTTTATTGCAATAACTTTTGATCTAATTGAAATTTTGAAAAGCGCTACATGTATTCGTGATCAGCGTCGGATTTTACATAAGAAAAATGAGTTTGGTTGGAATAGGAGTTAGAAATTTTTCCGTGTTCATGACGTCTCCCCTGCCAAATATCCAAAAAATGTGAAATTTTTTATTGCAATAACTTTTGATCTAATTGAAATTTTGAAAAGCGCTACATGTATTCGTGATCAGCGTCGGATTTTACATAAGAAAAATGAGTTTGGTTGGAATAGGAGTTAGAAATTTTTTCCGTGTTCATGACGTCTCCCCTGCCAAATATCCAAAAAATGTGAAATTTTTTTATTGCAATAACTTTTGATCTAATTGAAATTTTGAAAAGCGCTACATGTATTCGTGATCAGCGTCGGATTTTACATAAGAAAAATGAGTTTGGTTGGAATAGGAGTTAGAAATTTTTTCCGTGTTCATGACGTCTCCCTGCCAAATATCCAAAAAATGTGAAATTTTTTATTGCAATAACTTTTGATCTAATTGAAATTTTGAAAAGCGCTACATGTATTCGTGATCAGCGTCGGATTTTACATAAGAAAAATGAGTTTGGTTGGAATAGGAGTTAGAAATTTTTTCCGTGTTCATGACGTCTCCCCTGCCAAATATCCAAAAAATGTGAAATTTTTTATTGCAATAACTTTTGATCTAATTGAAATTTTGAAAAGCGCTACATGTATTCGTGATCAGCGTCGGATTTTACATAAGAAAAATGAGTTTGGTTGGAATAGGAGTTAGAAATTTTTTCCGTGTTCATGACGTCTCCCCTGCCAAATATCCAAAAAATGTGAAATTTTTTATTGCAATAACTTTTGATCTAATTGAAATTTTGAAAAGCGCTACATGTATTCGTGATCAGCGTCGGATTTTACATAAGAAAATGAGTTTGGTTGGAATAGGAGTTAGAAATTTTTTCCCTGTTCATGACGTCTCCCCTGCCAAATATCCAAAAAATGTGAAATTTTTTTATTGCAATAACTTTTGATCTAATTGAAATTTTGAAAAGCGCTACATGTATTCGTGATCAGCGTCGGATTTTACATAAGAAAAATGAGTTTGGTTGGAATAGGAGTTAGAAATTTTTTCCGTGTTCATGACGTCTCCCTGCCAAATATCCAAAAAATGTGAAATTTTTTATTGCAATAACTTTTGATCTAATTGAAATTTTGAAAAGCGCTACATGTATTCGTGATCAGCGTCGGATTTTACATAAGAAAAATGAGTTTGGTTGGAATAGGAGTTAGAAATTTTTTCCGTGTTCATGACGTCTCCCCTGCCAAATATCCAAAAAATGTGAAATTTTTTATTGCAATAACTTTTGATCTAATTGAAATTTTGAAAAGCGCTACATGTATTCGTGATCAGCGTCGGATTTTACATAAGAAAAATGAGTTTGGTTGGAATAGGAGTTAGAAATTTTTCCGTGTTCATGACGTCTCCCCTGCCAAATATCCAAAAAATGTGAAATTTTTTATTGCAATAACTTTTGATCTAATTGAAATTTTGAAAAGCGCTACATGTATTCGTGATCAGCGTCGGATTTTACATAAGAAAAATGAGTTTGGTTGGAATAGGAGTTAGAAATTTTTTCCGTGTTCATGACGTCTCCCCTGCCAAATATCCAAAAAATGTGAAATTTTTTATTGCAATAACTTTTGATCTAATTGAAATTTTGAAAAGCGCTACATGTATTCGTGATCAGCGTCGGATTTTACATAAGAAAAATGAGTTTGGTTGGAATAGGAGTTAGAAATTTTTTCCGTGTTCATGACGTCTCCCCTGCCAAATATCCAAAAAATGTGAAATTTTTTTATTGCAATAACTTTTGATCTAATTGAAATTTTGAAAAGCGCTACATGTATTCGTGATCAGCGTCGGATTTTACATAAGAAAAATGAGTTTGGTTGGAATAGGAGTTAGAAATTTTTTCCGTGTTCATGACGTCTCCCTGCCAAATATCCAAAAAATGTGAAATTTTTTTATTGCAATAACTTTTGATCTAATTGAAATTTTGAAAAGCGCTACATGTATTCGTGATCAGCGTCGGATTTTACATAAGAAAAATGAGTTTGGTTGGAATAGGAGTTAGAAATTTTTTCCGTGTTCATGACGTCTCCCTGCCAAATATCCAAAAAATGTGAAATTTTTTTATTGCAATAACTTTTGATCTAATTGAAATTTTGAAAAGCGCTACATGTATTCGTGATCAGCGTCGGATTTTACATAAGAAAAATGAGTTTGGTTGGAATAGGAGTTAGAAATTTTTTCCGTGTTCATGACGTCTCCCCTGCCAAATATCCAAAAAATGTGAAATTTTTTATTGCAATAACTTTTGATCTAATTGAAATTTTGAAAAGCGCTACATGTATTCGTGATCAGCGTCGGATTTTACATAAGAAAAATGAGTTTGGTTGGAATAGGAGTTAGAAATTTTTCCGTGTTCATGACGTCTCCCTGCCAAATATCCAAAAAATGTGAAATTTTTTATTGCAATAACTTTTGATCTAATTGAAATTTTGAAAAGCGCTACATGTATTCGTGATCAGCGTCGGATTTTACATAAGAAAAATGAGTTTGGTTGGAATAGGAGTTAGAAATTTTTTCCGTGTTCATGACGTCTCCCCTGCCAAATATCCAAAAAATGTGAAATTTTTTATTGCAATAACTTTTGATCTAATTGAAATTTTGAAAAGCGCTACATGTATTCGTGATCAGCGTCGGATTTTACATAAGAAAAATGAGTTTGGTTGGAATAGGAGTTAGAAATTTTTTCCGTGTTCATGACGTCTCCCCTGCCAAATATCCAAAAAATGTGAAATTTTTTATTGCAATAACTTTTGATCTAATTGAAATTTTGAAAAGCGCTACATGTATTCGTGATCAGCGTCGGATTTTACATAAGAAAAATGAGTTTGGTTGGAATAGGAGTTAGAAATTTTTTCCGTGTTCATGACGTCTCCCTGCCAAATATCCAAAAAATGTGAAATTTTTTATTGCAATAACTTTTGATCTAATTGAAATTTTGAAAAGCGCTACATGTATTCGTGATCAGCGTCGGATTTTACATAAGAAAAATGAGTTTGGTTGGAATAGGAGTTAGAAATTTTTCCCTGTTCATGACGTCTCCCCTGCCAAATATCCAAAAAATGTGAAATTTTTTATTGCAATAACTTTTGATCTAATTGAAATTTTGAAAAGCGCTACATGTATTCGTGATCAGCGTCGGATTTTACATAAGAAAAATGAGTTTGGTTGGAATAGGAGTTAGAAATTTTTTCCCTGTTCATGACGTCTCCCTGCCAAATATCCAAAAAATGTGAAATTTTTTATTGCAATAACTTTTGATCTAATTGAAATTTTGAAAAGCGCTACATGTATTCGTGATCAGCGTCGGATTTTACATAAGAAAAATGAGTTTGGTTGGAATAGGAGTTAGAAATTTTTTCCGTGTTCATGACGTCTCCCCTGCCAAATATCCAAAAAATGTGAAATTTTTTTATTGCAATAACTTTTGATCTAATTGAAATTTTGAAAAGCGCTACATGTATTCGTGATCAGCGTCGGATTTTACATAAGAAAATGAGTTTGGTTGGAATAGGAGTTAGAAATTTTTTCCGTGTTCATGACGTCTCCCCTGCCAAATATCCAAAAAATGTGAAATTTTTTATTGCAATAACTTTTGATCTAATTGAAATTTTGAAAAGCGCTACATGTATTCGTGATCAGCGTCGGATTTTACATAAGAAAATGAGTTTGGTTGGAATAGGAGTTAGAAATTTTTCCGTGTTCATGACGTCTCCCCTGCCAAATATCCAAAAAATGTGAAATTTTTTATTGCAATAACTTTTGATCTAATTGAAATTTTGAAAAGCGCTACATGTATTCGTGATCAGCGTCGGATTTTACATAAGAAAAATGAGTTTGGTTGGAATAGGAGTTAGAAATTTTTTCCCTGTTCATGACGTCTCCCCTGCCAAATATCCAAAAAATGTGAAATTTTTTATTGCAATAACTTTTGATCTAATTGAAATTTTGAAAAGCGCTACATGTATTCGTGATCAGCGTCGGATTTTACATAAGAAAATTGAGTTTGGTTGGAATAGGAGTTAGAAATTTTTTCCGTGTTCATGACGTCTCCCCTGCCAAATATCCAAAAAATGTGAAATTTTTTATTGCAATAACTTTTGATCTAATTGAAATTTTGAAAAGCGCTACATGTATTCGTGATCAGCGTCGGATTTTACATAAGAAAAATGAGTTTGGTTGGAATAGGAGTTAGAAATTTTTTCCGTGTTCATGACGTCTCCCTGCCAAATATCCAAAAAATGTGAAATTTTTTATTGCAATAACTTTTGATCTAATTGAAATTTTGAAAAGCGCTACATGTATTCGTGATCAGCGTCGGATTTTACATAAGAAAATTGAGTTTGGTTGGAATAGGAGTTAGAAATTTTTTCCCTGTTCATGACGTCTCCCCTGCCAAATATCCAAAAAATGTGAAATTTTTTATTGCAATAACTTTTGATCTAATTGAAATTTTGAAAAGCGCTACATGTATTCGTGATCAGCGTCGGATTTTACATAAGAAAATGAGTTTGGTTGGAATAGGAGTTAGAAATTTTTCCGTGTTCATGACGTCTCCCCTGCCAAATATCCAAAAAATGTGAAATTTTTTATTGCAATAACTTTTGATCTAATTGAAATTTTGAAAAGCGCTACATGTATTCGTGATCAGCGTCGGATTTTACATAAGAAAATTGAGTTTGGTTGGAATAGGAGTTAGAAATTTTTTCCGTGTTCATGACGTCTCCCTGCCAAATATCCAAAAAATGTGAAATTTTTTATTGCAATAACTTTTGATCTAATTGAAATTTTGAAAAGCGCTACATGTATTCGTGATCAGCGTCGGATTTTACATAAGAAAATTGAGTTTGGTTGGAATAGGAGTTAGAAATTTTTTCCCTGTTCATGACGTCTCCCCTGCCAAATATCCAAAAAATGTGAAATTTTTTATTGCAATAACTTTTGATCTAATTGAAATTTTGAAAAGCGCTACATGTATTCGTGATCAGCGTCGGATTTTACATAAGAAAATGAGTTTGGTTGGAATAGGAGTTAGAAATTTTTCCCTGTTCATGACGTCTCCCCTGCCAAATATCCAAAAAATGTGAAATTTTTTTATTGCAATAACTTTTGATCTAATTGAAATTTTGAAAAGCGCTACATGTATTCGTGATCAGCGTCGGATTTTACATAAGAAAAATGAGTTTGGTTGGAATAGGAGTTAGAAATTTTTCCCTGTTCATGACGTCTCCCCTGCCAAATATCCAAAAAATGTGAAATTTTTTATTGCAATAACTTTTGATCTAATTGAAATTTTGAAAAGCGCTACATGTATTCGTGATCAGCGTCGGATTTTACATAAGAAAATGAGTTTGGTTGGAATAGGAGTTAGAAATTTTTCCCTGTTCATGACGTCTCCCCTGCCAAATATCCAAAAAATGTGAAATTTTTTATTGCAATAACTTTTGATCTAATTGAAATTTTGAAAAGCGCTACATGTATTCGTGATCAGCGTCGGATTTTACATAAGAAAATTGAGTTTGGTTGGAATAGGAGTTAGAAATTTTTCCCTGTTCATGACGTCTCCCCTGCCAAATATCCAAAAAATGTGAAATTTTTTATTGCAATAACTTTTGATCTAATTGAAATTTTGAAAAGCGCTACATGTATTCGTGATCAGCGTCGGATTTTACATAAGAAAAATGAGTTTGGTTGGAATAGGAGTTAGAAATTTTTCCCTGTTCATGACGTCTCCCCTGCCAAATATCCAAAAAATGTGAAATTTTTATTGCAATAACTTTTGATCTAATTGAAATTTTGAAAAGCGCTACATGTATTCGTGATCAGCGTCGGATTTTACATAAGAAAAATGAGTTTGGTTGGAATAGGAGTTAGAAATGTTTTCCTGTTCATGACGTCTCCCCTGCCAAATATC
>BMAO01014347.1:0-100502 GCA_019973975.1 Trichonephila clavata
TTACCCTTTGCATATTATCTATGTTAGGATATGTAGGATTCATAATTAATGACTACTCAAATAATAAATCACTTATTATTTCTTTAGATAGAAATTCACAATTAATAATCAACTTTAAGAACAATAAATTATCATGGAGTTATCAGAATTCAATTATGGACGACGGAATACTAACTGATATCACGAGGGGAATAACACGTACAATCAAACTACACATTTAATCTAAACTACAAAAATTACAGACCTGGAATCTTCTTCGGAAGGAACTAGGAAACTAGTAGAATTTATGAAGAGGCTGCAATCCAAGATATCTTCATTACGTTTGAACCAAGTTAATGAATCTTTTTTCAATAATCTTCTTCCCACTATCAAACTTCACTTCATTAAACTAAACCTTAGAAAACACCTTCTTAAGCAACCACGTAGTTTACTTTTCAATCCCAAACACGGAGTTCTACTCTATCAACCGCTTAGTCATCCTCAACTCTTCATTTCATTTCTCCCTTTTATATCTCTTTCGAACTCGCTAAACCCGAAACTATCTTATTTGCATAAGTCACACTTTCAGCTCTCAGTGGGGATTGGTCAAAATAAATACAATTTAAAAAAGTTATGAGAGAAGGTTAGTGAAACGCGTAAGCACCCGTCACAACCCCCCTCCGAGAAAAAAAGCGTGACTTATTGAAGGTCTAAACGACCTGCAAGAATTCGCTTAATTTACCTAACATCTGAAAAACACTGAACCTGCACAAATTTTAACTACTCTAGAATGCCTGAACTTGTAAAAAGTTAACTCACGAACTTTATAACGCCTGCAAATTCTGAACTTGTAGAAAGTTTTTAACTCTCTAAGAAACTTTAATTAAACTCACACACAGAAATGATTACTCAAAGGGATACTCCACTTCAATTCATTGTTCTTGTACACGTTTAGGTTTCCTACAGTGCATCCCATTCGGGCGAAGATCAGGGGAAAATCTTTCAAGGAAAAAACCCTGATCATGCACTTTACTTAAGTGCTAATAAATATAAAAAATTTTACAACAGTATCTTCATACGACATCAAACTTTCATCACATCACTATGTTCAGGGACTGCTGCCCTGAAGGAAACCTTGTCAATTTTTCTAAAACATGACATTAAATGCACAGAACTTTTATACAACTTCCTTATTGACATAAAATATGGCATACATTATATTATATATATATAGTTTAGTAACAAAATAACCCTTATCTGGTTCATTTTCAAAAATTCCCAATCAATCGCGCTGCGCTGTTATTGTTTTTTGTTAGTATTCCTAATTACGCCGCGCCCAGAAACCAGACACTACTTATACATCTTAATAATTACACACAAAATATATACATTTTACATAGAATATATTACAACAAACAATACAAGTAATCTCACATATAAGCCACGTCTTTAATGTGTAGCAAAACAATTGCAATTCAACAAATGTTTTTCCACAATTTGGAAAAAAATTAAATACAAAAGTCTTTTCAACCGATATGAAAATGCACACAACTCAGTGACACTTTTGTACGTTAACTTTACAAAAAAAATTAGACTAGCCCACATGGAAAATACTCCGAACTGTCTGTCAGAGGAAAAAATAAACAAATTAGAATTATACAACCTGACTAGTCTTTAGATCCAATCTGCATAGGCTTTGTCTCCCACCATGGCTTCTGTGCTGGATGACCTTGTCCTCGAGTTGTCCACTCTGCGCTCCAACCTTCTGGGTCTCCTCTTCCATCGAGTCCGTTGAAGTTGATATGCTCCTGCTGAGGCGTTGTTTTCTTCTGTGAGAACTGGAACTTGGCTGTTGTCCACTCGACGTCGGCTCCGAAGATTGTATGGACAGCTCCTTTCCTGATGAGGTCTGTTGTACTTGAATCTGTGGGATGGTCCTGGAACTGCTCTTTCAGAACTATTTTCTTCCACCTTTCTATAACGTTTCCTGGAGGGACGAGAGGACATTGACGAGGAAATCTTTCTTTTCTCGCGATCTACTTGGGCCTCTGGTCTCTTCTTTTGCAGGTTTTCCTTCCATGATTCAGGCCTTACTCTTTTCTCTCTCTCAGTGTATAAAGGTCTCCTTTTCCTGAAATTATACGCGCCATCCCCCGAAGAAACAGCAGATTCCGTCCGTCCACGTTTTTTCTCACCTCCACTCCATCGCGTCTATTCGCAACTATATCTCTACTACCTTTTACATTTCCTGATTTCGATCCTTTACGACCACCCCTATCATTCTCCGATTGCACCAATGACGACTGCGCATCATCTGACCTGATGATGTCACTGCACCATGATCATTACTAGTGTTACTTTCCGACTCGGCAACACTGTCTTCTCTTTGATGGTAAATTCTCACCTGGTCCACATTAACCGTTATTCCTTTACCAAATTTTAATATTACTAAATTATTATTATTTTTACACTCAGAACTTTATATGGGCCTTCAAACTTTGGCATAAATTTACCTACTATTTTTTTACATTTTGAACTTAACGGGTGAGTTTGAACTAATACTAGATCACCAACTTTCACATTATTTTCACGCCTCTTTTTATTATAATATTTCGCCCACTTCTCTTGCTGGCGCTTTGTATGAACTCTAGCCTCCTCAAACAACCTTTCTATGTTCCCACAAACTAAATCTGATCCATGAGTTACCATAACTAATTTCTGAAAAGGGGTGATTAAATTTCGACCTAAAAATAATTCCGCCGGTGTTTTACCCGTTGTCTCATGTACTGCTGTCCTAATCGCATAACCGAACTCTTGCAGAAATTGATCCCAGTTAGTGTGATTATCCGCGACAAAACTCGAAATCATTTTTAAAAGAGTGCGATTAACTCTTTCTGTTTGATTAGCTTGTGGACGATATACCACAGTTTTAACGTGTTTTATGTGCAATCTGCGACATACTTGCTCAAAAACTTCGGATATCATTTGGGGGCCGTTGTCTGTGACTAATTTAACAGGAGCTCCATAACGCGCAATATAATTCTCAAAAAATGCATTGGCAATTGCTTTAGCCGAAGCTTTCCTTAAGGGAACTATTTCAACCCATTTAGAAAAATTATCTGTAATTACTAAAATAAATCTATAGCGTTCTGGACTAGTTGCAGGGTATGGGCCTAACAAATCTAAAGACACGATTTCATTCGGAAAATTCGTTATTATGGGAATTAATTGACCAGCTGGTAATCCGTTTTTATAATTAATTTTTTGGCGTTGGTCACAGGTTGCTACATATTTATAAATGTATTTCCTCATGTACGGAAAATAACACGCGTCCTTTAATTTTAAGTAGGTTTTCTTTTTGCCTAAATGACCTGCCATAGGCGAGTCATGAAATTCTCGCATAACATCTTTACGTAATGTTTTGGGTATAAATACCCTTAATTCACCTAGTGTGGTTGTATACTTTGCATAATATAGCAAACCGTCAACGATTTTAAAGTCATTGGACCAATTTCTGCAGATCGATTCATTAACAGAACTATCGTCCGGATTTTCCAAAAACCTCATTATATGCCCTAGCTCCGGGTCATTTCTCTGTTCCTCTCTTAACTGTTCTCTAGAAGATAATACTAACGATCTAATCACCGCACAAGACACTTTTGGTTCCTCATTACTTTCTAACGGGTTTCTAGACAACATATCAGCCACTAAATTTTGCGTACCTGGGCGATGTTCCCATTCTACATTAAAATTTGCCAACTTAAGCGTCCACCTTATCATTCTAGACGACAAATTCTTTCCCTTCGTTAATTTGGTAAGTGCAGCATGGTCTGTTATCACTTTAACCGGCAAGGATCCGAAATACGTGAGATATTTATTTAATGCCCATATGACAGCTAAACATTCACGTTCCGTCACAGTATAATTCCTTTCTGCTCGGTTTAAAGTTCTCGATGCAAACGCTATAGGCCTATTATTCTGTGTCAATACTGCTCCTACCCCCACTGAGCTCGCATCCGTATAGAGTTCAAAAGGCTGGGAAAAATCTGGTAATTGTAACACTGGAGCTTCTGTCAGTGCTTTCTTAATACGATCAAAGGCTTCCTGTGCTGATTCCGACCAACGGAACTTAGATTTTTTTCGTTTTAAATTATATAAGGGTTCACACATGTCTGCGTAGTTTTTAATAAACTTTTGATACCAACCCGTCATTCCTAAAAATTTTGCTATTTGTTTTGCCGTTTTCGGAGGCTTCATTTCAATAATTGCTTTTACCTTTTCCTCATCTGTTTTAACTCCTTCTTTATTAATAACTAAACCTAAATAACGTAATTGTTCCCTCGCGAAATGACATTTCTCGCGATTCAATGTCAAACCAGCCTCCTGCAATAATCTGAATACTTCCCGTAAGTGTTCTACATGGCTTTCAAAAGATGGAGACGCGATGATCACGTCATCCATATAACAATGGGCAAAACGGCCGAGGACTGGCCTGAGGATCATCTCAATGGCCCTTTGAAAATTTGGAGCTGCCCCCGAAAGGCCAAATGGCATGCGAGTAAATGCAAAAGTACCATTTTTTGTAACAAACGCCGTCTTATGCAAATCTTTGGGGCCTACTGCCATCTGAAAGTATCCGCTGCGTAAATCAAGTGATGTCATAATTTCGGTGTGCGGAATATTAGTGATCAAATCATCAATTATTGGTAGCGGATATCGCGGATATCTCGTGACCGCATTTAACTTCCTATAATCTATTGCAAACCTATAAGCTTCTGGGTCATCTAACGGCAACCCGTTTTTCTTCCGACATAAAACAACTGGAGACGCGTAGGGCGATGTTGTTGGAACTATTGTTCCATCACCCAACATCTTCTGAACATGGTAGTCGATTATACCCTGTTTGACCCTTCATAGCGATAAGGTCTCGAAAAAAACAGGAGGACTATCCCCCGTGTCAATTTCATGACAAAATACATGTGTTAGACCAGGCTTAAGCGAAAACAACCCATGAAATTCTTTAAACAAAATCTGCAATTCTTGCTTTTGTTTTGAATTTAACTTAGTGTTAGATAAATCTATTTGAACCGGTTCGTCCAAAATTGCCACTTTTTCCGTTTGCGAATCCGGAATGATTAACGATTTAGACAGGAAATCAAAACTAATTTTCGCGTGTGACATGAAATCAACACCCAGGATGCATGGATATTGCATCTCAGCAATCACATGAAATTTCCATAATTTCGAAAATTCTCTTATTTTAATTTTCAACTCAACTGTGCCTAAATTTTTGCACTGTGACCCTTGAGCTGTAACTACTTCAGCTAACGATTTTTTTATAGGACAGAAAGAAAAATATGACCGGTACGTTTTTTCTGAAATAAATGACTTTTCCGCACCTGTATCCCAGAGCGCTTTTAAAAAAGTATCATTCAACAAAATCGGCACATACGGAAGTTCAACTGGTGATAATCGCAATGAATTAATTTTAATTTTACTAGGAGGATTTGACTTAACTAGCGATCGTTTACCTCCCGCAACCCGATCGCTTAGAAGTTTAAATTGGCATTTCTTTGCCTTTCGCTGTTGCAATCAACACGCCTCCAATTCTGTTTTGCTGAATCATCATTAGGACCCTTCCTAACCACCATCCTACCGGTCTGTTCTCTGATTTGGCTGATTGTATCGATTTCCACCCTCGAATCCTTGATTTTGATAATTACGACGAGAAAAATTATTCGCACCCCTGCCTAGTCCTCTTTGATCATTTTGACTATTTCCGACCCCAGTATGTCTCCAATTTCTATTATTCCTTCTTTCCTCAGGATTCCTACTCACATCCCAACTTCGTCTAGCAAAATTATTACTCGAACCCTGGTTTTCCCTGCAGTTATGACGTTCCTCATACCGGTCTACCAACTCTATCAATTGAGTTTTCGTTGTGGGGTTTCGAACTTCTAAATAATCCATTATTTGGGGTTCTAGTCGCATTACTATGTGATTAATCAATTTTAACTCATCATAATTCAAATTGAGCGTTTTATGTATTTTCAACAACTGAAAAATAAAGTCTGACGGGGATTGACCTCTCCGTTGTTTTGACGAAAAAAACTGAGCTTCTAGCTCTGATTTATTCCGTATTACCGGAAAACTATCTGATAATTTCTTTTTAAGTGTTGCAAATGCAGTCGCTTCTTCATTTACACACTCGAAGCCGATGACCTCAAACCATTCTAACGCTCTCCCAATTAAATGACCTTTTAAATATGCACACGATAGATTCGCCGGTATTTCATAGTAAGCTATATTGTCATCGATATTATTTATAAACTCAGACACATTTTCTTTACCCGAAAAAAATAACTCCGGCAAAACTCTAAATCCTGCACCTGCTCTTAATTCCGGTATTTTGTTTGGGTGCCAGTGTCGTAGTCTCCCACTACCCCCAGAGTTATTAGTTACCCTTTGCATATTATCTATGTTTGGATATGTAGGATTCATAATTAATGACTACTCAAATAATAAATCACTTATTTATTATTTCCTTAGGATAGAAATTCACAATTAATAATCAACTTTAAGAACAATAAATTATCATGGAGTGCGATCAGATTTAAATTATGGACGACGGAATACTAACTGATATCACGAGGGGAATAACACGTACAATCAAACTACACAATTAAATCTAAACTACAAAAATTACAGACCTGGAATCTTCTTCGGAAGGAACTTGGAAACTAGTAGAATTTATGAAGAGGCTGCAATCCAAGATATCTTCAATTACGTTTGAACCAAGTTAATGAATCTTTTTTCAATAATCTTCTTCCCACTATCAAACTTCACTTCATTAAACTAAACTCTTAGAAACACCTTCTTAAGCAACCACGTAGTTTACTTTTCAATCCCAAACACGGAGTTCTACTCTATCAAACCGCTTAGTCATCCTCAACTCTTCATTTCATTTCTCCCTTTTATATCTCTTTCGAACTCGCTAAACCCGAAACTATCTTATTTGCATAAGTCACACTTTCAGCTCTCAGTGGGGGATTGGTCAAAATAAATACAATTTAAAAAGTTTATGAGAGAAGGTTAGTGAAACGCGTAAGCACCCGTCACAACTTTGCTTTGAATTGAGTGTAATTTCAATAGCAACAGGTGCGTGAGTGCTACAGCCGAAGTCATTCCCTTCCTTCAAGGCATCCCTTGAACTATCTT
The DNA here is from genome assembly GCA_019973975.1 of Trichonephila clavata. Lineage (NCBI taxonomy): Eukaryota > Metazoa > Arthropoda > Arachnida > Araneae > Nephilidae > Trichonephila > Trichonephila clavata. The sequence goes on from BMAO01014347.1 coordinate 7,198, forward strand.
TCAGCAGGATAATGCACAGCCACATGTTGCAAAGACTGTTCGAAACTTCTGTTCAGCCCAGCACTTGCAACTTCTTCCTTGGTCTGCTTATTCACTGGATATGACGCTTATTGAGTCAGTGTGGTATTTGGTTTGTCGGCGTTTCGCTCGTGATCTACGTCCTGCAGTTTCAAAAGACGAACTGTTGTTGCGCATACAAGCAATATGGAATTTTCTTCCACAAGCAGACATTCAAAATCCATTTGACTCCATGCCCCGTCGTATAGCAGCACCTATTGCAGCGCGTGGTGGCTACACTAAACACTGATTTCAGACACTTAATATTGTTTTTTTTCTTTGAAATTTAGCAATTTATTTGTATTAATACAAGTCATTTGTGCATTAAATTCATTTAATTCTGATGATTCTATCAGGGTGTTGTGTTTTTTGTAAATAATAGTTTATATAAAAAGGGTTGTTTGTATATATAAAATCGCTTCACTCTAACACCGATCACTATGAAAATTAGCATGTATATGTATTTTTTTGTGGAGAAGGTTTTTGTACTATGCTCTTTGTTTCAGCTCCTCACCAGGTGGCACTACAGCATATCAACTTCTGCACCGTTCATTGAATCGCCATTATAATGTAAGAAACGGCGCATCGTTCCTTGCGAATATTACAATTTTAAAATAAAATAAATACAACAGAAAGTAATATTAACGTTTTACACATCAAGCTATAAATATTTCACACTATTTTAAGCTTTCATTACACAAAATTTATAACAATGTGTTACTTTTGCTGAGGAGAGATCAGCTTAGGAAGGTGTTTTCAAAAATCGACCCACAAGAGAGTTAAGGGGTGTTTATAAATGAAAAAAAATCCTTTTTTTTTCAGCTATTAGATCTATAAACTTAAAATTTTACAAATATGGTTTTTTTGTTCAGCTGAGATATGTAAAAAGCTTTTTTTGTTACATTTGCAGTTCACGTAAAATTAACTCATTCAAAACTTCTTTATCCTTCAATCTGTATTGTTTAATTTTTCAATTCACCCGTGCGAAGAACGTGTGTACCATTTAGTTATGAATAAAGTGTTTCATTACTCTTAGAGTTAAATATAATACGTAAAAAATGCTTTATTGAAAAGGTTATAAAATATATTTAATGTTAAAACACTTGTCTCTCTTTCTCTCTAAATATTTACATTTACTTCGATTTCTAAACATTAGTGTTTCCTTACATAAACATTGCTACTTCGTCAACTAAATATTAATTTTTACCCAGATAAGTCCCTCTAAGGAATTCTATCTACTAAAACAGGACTTACTGAATGTCTAAATCAATAGTTTGTTTTCATTTCTTTTCCTACCTATAATTCTTAAGCTTTAAGTAATGCTTTTATTTGTTTTGTTACATTTGGACTGCAAATATTAGTCTTACTAATGTTTCACGGAACCTCACATGTCATTCTTACGCAAAAGATCGTCATGAAACATCCGATATCGTAGGTGTAGCACACCTTTAAATTTTTGATACGTCTTATTAGTCACCGGCGAAGTGGATGACCTCAATCGACTGACAACCCGTCAACAGATTGAATCATATGTCTCTGGGAGAGTTAGACGAGAGTCAAATGACGATTGCGGATATTTTCAGAATTCTCCCGATAATTTTTTAGAAAAAAAATACTTGTGCTGTTTTTACTTGATTTGCAATTTACAGCTATCTATATTTAAAGGAGAAAAGCGACTTTCTGAAATCGCTCATCACGAGATGTTCCAAACTTTTAGACCTACTGGTGCATTTGCAGATGTTTCGGTCAAGTCGTCAGTCTGACGCGAAACCCCCAGTGTTCAGTTCCCAAGCAAGCTTGGTACTCATTTATTGATCCACTAAGGGGATGGAAGGCTTAGTCAATCTTACCTTGACCGGGATTTGAACCCGGGACCTATGGTATGGAAACGCGATACATTACCACAGGGCTTCAGAGGAATAAGGGGGAGCATAGATAAAAAAGCTCCCAATTTTAAACTGTTAAACCTACACACTTGAAATTCGGTAAACATGGTTCATTTGTTGAGTAAGAGGTCCAATAAGAACAAGTTAAAGTGAAATCAACAGCCAATGGGGCACATAGATAAGAAATTCCCTTTCTAAAACTGTTGGACTTACGAACTTGAAATTTGGGTCACAGGATGTAAAAAATAGACTTAGGTTTTTGAAATTCAAGTCCTTTTTTAAATTAACAAGTGAGGGCTCTAAGAATATCTTTCAACACATATGAAAGCCAATGGTCAACATATATCAATAAAATGGTTGTAACAATATATCAATAAAAAAGTATACAGTGGTACCTCGACATACGAGTTTAATTCGTTCCGCAACCTTGCTCGTATCTTGAATTACTCGTATCTCGAAGCAAATTTCCCCATACAAAACAATTGAACTACCATTAATCCGTTCCAACCCCCAAAATGTCACCCCAGTTATTTTTGTTACGTGGTTTTGAATAATAAAAACGTATTTATAAATGACAAATATTTATTGTACAAAAACAAAAAAGAGAATGTAAAGAAATAAATTAGATATCCTCACTGGTCTTTGCCTTTTTCGCTACATTTTTCTCGCTTTCACCTGTAGGCCGTTTAGAAGAAAACATGTCCAAGGAGGTTTGTTTCTTCCTCCCTCCTCAGAATGTTCCGGAAATGAGTTAGGCAAGTGTCATTAAAAAGATCAGATGCACGACCTGTTGCAACTTTTTATGGGTGTTTCTTTTCCACGAACTGTGAAACTCTCTCCCACATTCCTAAGATCTCCTTTATCTCACTTGTAGAAATAAACTCCTCCTCTGACTCCTCGAAACCAACAACTCGAACACCTTGCTCTTGTTTTTTCTACAATTTCACGTTTTAATTCAATACTCATCATCTTTTTCTTAGCACTTGACTTTTCACAAACTTTCTTCCGATCCATGGTTATAAAAATAAATGAACTACAACTGTAAATGTAAATGTAAACGCAACACAAAACGCGAACACAAGTACACAACTTATCACAGCGGAAGCACGCTGCTAACTGATTCACTGACCGTGATGGGCGCGACCGCGTGCTACTACCGGCCGACCTGCTAAACCGAACTCGTATCTCGAATTTCGCTCGTAACTCAAAGCAAAAAATCACTCGCTCGCCGGCTTGTATCTCGAAAAACTCGTATGTTGGGGCACTCGTATGTCGAGGTACCACTGTATATATTAATACATCATCATAAAATACCCAGCGAAGTGGGCGGGTAATGACTAGTTTACATATAATGCATAAAGGACATTGAGCCTCTTCGGCAATGGCCACATATTACGAAAGTAACTCTCTGAATAACTGACGAGTGATACAAGTGCTCACAAGATTCATTTCAAAAATTTCCAAAGTTATATATAGCCTCTCCTATTGACATATCGCACAATATTTGCCAGAATTCGCCAACATTGAGCCAATAATATTAAATATCTCTAAACGATGGATTGGCACGCAAAATCCATTAATAATATCCAAACCATAACAGTAAAGTGAAGGACGTGAATATAATTCAGCTTTTATAGAATAATATTTTACATTATATATATATATATATATATATATATATATAAGTAGCTTTTTTTAAAAATTTCACAGCATATCATAGAAGGAATTTGTTTATCTATTTTTTAAAAAAAAGATCATTGTTAATTCCACATGAAAAAAATCTTACACTTTACATGATGCAATTAATTCGAAAAATCGCAACAACTAGTCTCTTTTATGTGTCTCCCAAACCATCCTTTTCTCAAATTAAGAACTAAATTGCTTCTTTACAAAAGTCTTGTAAGATCTGTCCCGACTTTTGCAAGAGAGACTTCGACATTGACTTTAAGTGATGCGAAAGTTTTGGAAATTTTCGAGAGAAAGATTTTACGTTGCATTCTTGGTGGAATCTAAGTGAAATCACGGGAAAGAAGATCTAATTTAGAACTCTATAAAATTTACAAACAACTAAGATTGTAAAATGCGTCAAATTACAAAGACTCAAATGGGCTGATCATCTGGTTAGAATGAATGAAGATTATAGCTGCAGGAAAATCTTTCTGGCGAAGCCCATGAGAAACAGACCTCGGGGCAGAACCCCGCTAAGATGGATTCATTGTGTCGAAAAAGATCTTAATATTTAAAATGTTAAAAACTGGAAAACAGTTGCCAAAAGTAGAGATGCCCGGAGAACACTTCTGGTGAATGCCAAGGCGTACCCAGATTTGTTGAGCCATTGACGAAGAAGATCATTGAGTTGATATTCGCGCTACTATACAAGCCTTTCAAAAATTCCAAGATGAATATCAAATTTGATACATTATTGAGTAAAAATAACCCAGTTTTTCAAATTTCTTTTTAAAATGCAAAGAAAAAAAAAATGCGACATATTTTTATAACTTTTCGTTTGATTTTTAAAACTCGTCTTCAAATGCACAATTCAAAAATATTCAAAACCGAATGCCATGCCGAAGAAAAAATCTAAAAGCTAACATTCTAATTTTAAAAAAAAAAATCTAATTTCCCTTTAAAGTATGGAATAAGTCGTCACAGAAAAAAAAGTTAGGATAGATAAAAAATTAGGGGAAGAATAATTTTTTCTCGTTTTATTACTGTTATTTGTTACTTTTTGTCACAAACTTACTTTTCATTTAAACTATTCGATTTTATCACGCGGAACGAAGTTACGTAGGAAAAAAAAGGTACTTTAAACAACTATTTGCTTTTTGTCAATTGTTCATCGAATCGGCAACTGAGTATGAAAAGTTTTAAGGGCCTTTGATAAATCGCGAAAAAGATTTCACTTCAGGGGAGAAAAAAAAAATCTCTTTTTTAAAAAGGGAAGAAAAATGGAGGTGTAAAAGTAGTAGCGATAAGAAACTAGACAAAAATAGCTTCAAGGCTAAAAACGTGGATTTTTTAAGAAAATTAAGATGTTAAAGTATAAATATAAAAAATAAATAAAGTGTTGTCGCTGAAATATTTCACTTAATTGCTGGAAGAGACTGTAGGCATTTTTTTTATTTAGAATTTCTTGAGAAAAAAGGCGGGAAAAATCTAGAGAAATTAAGCATAGAAAGCATTTTGTAATTTTTTGCAGATTTTTTTCTGAAATCTAATTTTATACATTATTCTATACATTAATGGTTTAAATCAAAAACGATAGAAAAAAATCTACGATGTAATGGGTTTTGTCGTTAGTTATAAGTAGATTAACATATTAAGTTTAAAATATTAACTTTTAAAAAAGCATTATTGCTCTTAATGAAAAAAAAAAAAAGTTTTATCTCAAAAGTTTTGAGTACTTGAATTTTTTTCTCTAATTTTGTAATTAATGCAATAATCGATATATCTACTATTCCAAACTTTTAATTTCCATTCGCATATTCTTCGATTCAGTGATTAATGTTCCATGAAATATATGAATTAGGTTTACAAATTAAATACTTCGGTAAGAAAAAATTAAATTTTTGTTGAAAAATCTAATTTTTCCTAATTAACTGCTCTTTTTCTGCTCTAAGAAATTAATTTCTACGTTTCTTTAGATTTAAAAGAATTGGTACTTACATATTGTCGCAACAATCGCTAATATTTAAGATAACTCACCAAGTTGGCAACCCCAATTTTGTATGTGTCGTAGGCACTGAGATGGCAACCAGGTGCTTCGTTTCATATAATGTCACCAACAGGTTGCGATAATACGTACGTACCAAAGAATTAGATAATCTAAGAAAATTCTGTAGATAAAGAGCAGTGGTCTCTTCAAACTTTTTCGACTTATGGAACTCCTGGAACAAGAAGGTGTTTTTGTAAAACCATTAGAACTATAAAGTATTTTCGTGGAACTCCATTCCACACATACTCAAGAGAATATATTTTTAAAAAATAGTTAAAGTAGATCAACATATCATCGGTACTTTATGTAAAAACAAAACTAAAAAATATCGTTTTTGTTATATACTAAAAATTCAATGTAATTTTCATACAATTGGGGTTGGTGGAAGTGGAAGACAGGTGGCCCCCTTAGGGTGTTCTCTCAAAATTGGGCTGGAACAGAGCCAAAACGTACTGTCCCCTGTATGGTGCTCAAAGTTACCGCTAACGACATGCATACATTTAGCTTTTTGTCGTGATGAATTTCGTGGGCCTCCATCTGACATCGTCAGGCAAGTGGCGTTGCTAACAACAACAACATAGAAAATTATTTAGTTCAGCAAGCATTCATTATACAGATGAGTACAAAATAATTTCGCGGAGCCCGGAATAATAATAGCAGAATATTCACAATATATGTAGTACACATAAAAAAACAATTAAGCATTCTTTTATTATTTTATAATGAATGTTTAAAGCGTATTAACAATACAGTTAATATGCATAAATAAAATGTATAGTTTAAATGACTGAGATGAGTTTTAAATACTTGTAATTACGCAAATTTCATAGAGAGCGTGAATTCATTTTGCATTTATGTTTATAATTTTTTTTGTTTTGGATTTTTAATTGTTACTTGTGGAACCCCAGGGTTTCGTGGAGCACAGTTTGAAGACTATTAATATAGAGGACAATTAAGTGATAATTTTGGTTCTTAAGTATTATATTATCCAACAATTAGTCGTGAAAAGATGTCGCCAAATGCCGTAATATGCATCCAATAGTAGAAAACTGTTCCTACGCATGTACAAAACAAAGTAATCTAGTTTACTCATACGATGGCATCTTTTGGTGACATTTTTTGATTTGGCGAAAATGGTTGATGTAAGTAACAGATATAAGTTAATAGGATAATTACATATTATCGCAACCTATTGGCGACATGATATGAAATGAAACATGTGACATCCAATTCAGCCCATACAACACGTGCGAAATTGGTGTTTCCAATTTGTACGTTGGCGATTGTTGCGATAATACGTAAATATTGTTAACAGATATCTATTACACAGTAACAAATATGTAAGTACGAAATTTTTTTTGTCGTATTTTCAGAGTCTATATAGAAAATTTTATTCTCCTTTTTTCACACCTGAAATATATATTTGGCGTGGACCAGATGCAATATCTTGCTTTTTACAACTCCATGCATTGAAAGTCCTTATGTTCTTTTTGTTAAAATATTTATTCACAGTTTGGCGACGGAAAAGTATAACACCAAACGTGCCTATTTCTGAATAGGAATCGTGATTCAGTTCTTAGATCGGAGCTTATTGCTCTCAGAAGGGGTTTGCATGTGAAACCGAGGTTCAGTTTCAAGACGTTTGGATTCTGACTAAAAGCCCCGTGCTTCAGTACAACATATATCCAATTGCGCATCTATAGAGGGCCAGACTAGCATTGATATCCTTAATGTTCTTGATCGGATTCATCATGTACATTTTCAGCGGGTACCATCGCACGTAGGGATTAATGGTAATGAGAATGATTTCTTCACCAGGACTGTGGCTGGGGAGGAGGTGAGCTCTACTAGGTCTCTTACATTCAGTGAATTATCCTCCCTTAAGAAGGTTGAACTCAATAATCTAGGACAGGGATGGTGAACCAGTGGCACGCGTGACATTGATGGCACGTGACACAATATTCTGGGCACGCTAGTGATAAAAATAGTTTGCATTATATTTCAAAACAACAAAGTTCACTATGAAGTATTACGAACAAACGCGAGTGATCGATCTGAGGGTGGCGAGGAGCACACTCGCTCGTTATTGTCTTTCCTTAGTTGCATTATAGACTACAATGGCTTATGATGCAAAGTTTGTCTACGCATAACACAGCCAATTTCATTGACACAACTGTATTTTAAAGTTTATGTGTGTTATATGTACGATTTTTCAATGTTATTTAATATGAATAGTTCAGCAAAAGAACAAAAAGTGCAAGATAGTAAGTGTAACAGAAAATTTCAAACTCGGTGAATTTAGAAAAATGGAATTATTAGTAAAGGCGACAAAGTGGTACGTGTTTTATGTTCTGGAATAGTGGTATGCTGAACCTCGTCTGTAAAACAGCATTCTGAAACACATCACAAATCCTCTTGTAAAAAAAGTGAACCACAGCAAAAAATAATTAATTGCTTAGAAACCGTTTGACAGATGATTCCAATTCAGCATGCTTTCTACTATAAGTAGCATTTTACAATCCTAATTTAAGTTATTTGTCATTCAATCTGCTACAACAGAAGTCACACTAATGTTACTTTAATTTGAATTACGCGTATAACTAAATCATTTACAACTATACAGCGCAAAAGGTATTTTTTGTAGTACCTACATAAAGAGTTTTGTGTGAGTGTTGTTAGTATTTAGTTCTATTCTTTTCCCAATAAAATCACAAGTAAAAGTTATTTGATGGCACATCTATACTTCATTAAACACTTCTTTAGAACAAAATGGCACGTCGATCCATAAAGGTTCGCCACCCCTGATCTAGGAAGAACTCCTGGTCATCCTTGGTACTTCGGAAGAAATCCAGAAAGTTCATTCAAGCTTATGCCTAGGAAATACCAGACTGCTTTCTCGCGTTTTATGAGCTGTCATATAAAAGCTTTTCGTCAGGATCAGAAGATATTTCCGGAGTGCCATTGGTGTAATTCAAAGCTTGTCATCTTGACTTGTTTGGGTTTTAAAAAGGACGAGGTCCTTCTAAACCCTCTTCTGTTTTTATAATTTCTAGATTTTTTTTTGGATTCATGGAAATTGCCTAGTATTGTCCTACAATCTGGGAGTAGAAAAAACAACAACAGGAATCTTGAATATGGTCATTATTACAATGGTAAATTTCCTTCGCCAAGTTGGCGATAAATAAAAATGTGAAGCAATATAGAATTCAACCACTTTTTTAATATTTTATTGTAACAGTAACAGCTAATGGTAATAAAGAGTAGTAAAAAATAAGATTGGGTGAAATTGTCGAATCGGAAACTGGTCTGCCAAAGTTTGAAAAATTTGGACGGTTACTAGATTTGGCGCATTTATCTATTTGTCGAGACAAAATTTGGGATAAGTGGCCGATACGACAATTCAACCTAAGATTGAAGTAAATAAAAGGGGAGATATCAATGAAAAGTTCTGAGAATTAGAATATGAGCGTATTTGGAATATATTTGGTACTTACGTGTTGTACCGTCCACAAATTTTGTTAAATCAAAAGACGTTGCCAAACACTGCAAAATGCAGCCAGTAGTGGAAACCATTTTCAAGCATGTTTGAACACGATAATATATACGATGATTGCATTTGGCGACCTTTTTTTTGAATTGGCAACGTCTTTTTGATTTGGTGAAATTGGTCGATGGTGTAATAAGTAAGTACCGAAATATTCTACACCAAGAGAGAGAAAAATCAAACGAAAAGGCAAATCGTGAGATGTTATTTTAAAAATAGGTAATTCAAGCCTTTTTGCTACTTTAAAATGCCTGACATCATCATGAGTGATAATTAAACCAACACTGGCTACTCAACGACGCGACTCGCATAGCCCCTAATAATTATTAACATTGCCACATCCCTATACTCTAACGAGAAAAAAAACTTTTCAAATCTATTTAGTTTCTAAACTTTTTTTTGACATTTCCGACATTACATTTATTTTCTCACCAATGGGGCCGATTCATCACCAGGGGGCGCTGGGGTCATTTGCCGATTGTAACGTGATTGATTATCTGGTAAACAATAACACCTTATCATTTCTGATCTGTTTCTTTATGTATGCAAAATTAAAATTCTTTGAATTCGAAATGCTCAGAAAATATTTCAGACTGTTTTAAACTTTAAATATCGGCGCCGTATTTAATGAAAACAAAAAACAGTAAAGATTAAATAATGGTAGTTACGTATTATCGCAACCTATTGGCAACATTATGTGAAACGAAGCACATGATTGCCATTTCAGCACATACGACACATGCGAAATCGGAATCGCCAACCTGTAGAGGTATCTTGAACGTTGGCGATTGTTGTGATAGTACGTAAGCACCAAAATAATTAAAAAGTACTCGCATTTCAGTCGAAATGTCTTTTGGAACACCTTTTAATTTCTGTGGCACTGAAGATTTATTCCTTCTCTGCAAAATTCTTTGGGTAGATGGTGGCTCGGAAAAACAGAATTTTGTAGGAATTGAATTTGGTTTTAATGCCTTTCTGTTGGTGAAAGGCTGATACACTAAACAAGCTTCTTCAAAATGATCAGAAAATACTGATGAAAAGTTAGATGGCTTGAAGTTTGTTCGAGCTAAGTTTTGTACCTATTTTCTTAAATAAATATGGATTCTTCAGTGGAAACCGAAAAAAATCTTTTCTTCCGACAGTTAATTATGGCAATTTAATATGCTACAGTATTTCCTTTTGTTATATGAAAGTAGATGCAAATCCGAAAATGCCGCCAAAAAATACTCAGTCGGATCAAACACGGATGAAACACGTGGGTATTTGTCGAGCATACTATCATGTGATTATGATGTCAGATGAATCGAGTCGATAGACATTAATTCAGCGTTTCTCAAACTTTGGGGCGCGCCCCCTAGGGGGCGTGATAACTCTATGAGGGGGGTGCGAGCATATTAAAAACTTGAAAACAAAAGATTTTTAAAAAAATTATTAATTTACTGCAAGTAAACAAACACAATACATTCTGCACATAGTGAAAATAAAATACACATTTACACTGATATAATACACTTATAACTGTATCAGTTCTGTACAATGTATTTCATGCTTAATTTAACACTATTAAGTTAAGAACAACATTAATAATTACCCATGATTCCATGAACTTGTCTTATATAAAATTGTATACGAAAATTGACATTTATCTTGATAATTTGTACGGTTTATAATTATTCCCTTTTACTGCCGAATTAAAGTTACGAGATTCGCTTCCCATTGCCACCGTTTTCCAAGTAGGCGCCCGTATGGGATGTATTGGGGGAGGGGGGGGGGAATAAATAAGCAAATCTTCTCAAATAAGTAAGTCCCGCCTCCGGATCCTCTTGCAACAACCAATAGCCTTCATGCCTATCCGCAGACTGTGCAATTCCAGCTTACGTCGTTTCCACATCTAAGACTGTCATGATAAAGGACTGAGAACTGTTTTACAGCCCAGATGTCCACAGATAAAACACCATAAATAAAAATAAGTAAGTCCTTTGCTAAAACTGTCAAGGTCCTTTTATTGTATTCCTAAGTCTTGGGAATAATTTTATGGATACCAGCGTACAAAAAAGATCGTACTTTGGAAAGACGTATGTATACGTCTAAAGCAATTAATGCTTTGGATGAGCGAGACGTTTATATACGTCTGGGGCACTTAAAATGTTAAAGTCGTATTGTAGTCTTATCGTCAAAGTGCATTATATTGAATTAAATGCATTATTATTGAATGAAGAGGGGGGGGGCGATGAAAATTATTATTGAGCATTGGGTCACAAATATTGAAACTTTGAGAAGCACTGCATTATTCAATTAAAATCGATTTCTATCATCTTTGTTGGCTCTACATTTAAAAATTGACGGTATTTTAAAAGAGATTTATTTTCGAGAATATTCAACAATTCGAATGCTTTCAGAGCCTGATGGTGTTTCTTCGACTACTCTTAAAGTGTTTATGGAAAGCCCCGACCCCCCTCCCGGAATTTAGCAAGTGGTAAAAACTAGACAGTTATTTTTGTACATACAAATATACTCACAAAATTTTCAACTTGTGATAGATAACAAAGGTAAATCTCTAAGCAAAACAGGTGACAACTAAATATAAGTGGAGTGAGACAACATACAAGTTGAAACTTAAATTTAGCTGTCTACATGTAAGCTCAGACACCGAGAATCTCAAAACAACTTCCGCGTCAAAACAGTAGCTGTTTTCCTGACAACACAAAAATTTATTTACACAACAACCGGAGTTTACAGCAACAAAAACTACTATTCATAGTTTAAGTAGTAGTAAAAATCAGGTTAAGGTGAATCTCCCAGCCAAAACAGCAAGAGTTTTCAGTAGCCATAACTAAATATTATTGCACACAGTCAAGTTATGAAAAACCCATAAACTGCTTGAAGTTCAGCTGTAGAGCTCAAAGTATACATATAAACTCACTCAATTTCAGAGTTAAGGCTAAACTCAAGAGCTGCATCTGCTTTGAATCCAATTTTTGTGACCTTAAAAACTTTTAGTCGTTCGATGGAAAAATTTCTACAGAATTCCAGTAACTTCACAACAATCAGAAGAGCATCAATATTCGCTAGCGAAAATAACCAGCGTGAAGTTGTATCAAATACTCGCCAAATTAGAGAAAAATTGTCAAATTTTATGGTAAAATAATTAATCGATAAAATAATTGCCAACTTGGCGATATTACGCCAAAAAGGCGAGTTTCTAATCAACACTCATATTAAACCAAGGCATTCAATTCGACTATAAACTTTGTCTTCTTCAGACGTTTCCCTACACCTGCTACTTTGCATTTTATATTTGGATTTATTTACACAAATTTAAGTGAAAATATTCACAAAATTTTTTTAATAATATAAATTAAGAGCAATATATCACATATATTGTATGAATTCGTCTGGTTCTAAATTCCTTTAATTTCTTTACTCGACTGTTTCTCAGAGAAATGTTACTTACTGAAACAAGATTCAAAACGTATTTTGTCTCATTATTTGTTTGCTTTAACTCCACTGCAGGACATGAATGTGGGCGCCCTGGAAGAACTAGATTCGATAAAAATGGATAAAAAACGTGAAATAAATGATTAACTGTAAAATTAGGAAGAACGTTATACATTTAAATCAAATAACTTGTACTTCTACTAATGATATCTCAACAGAAACTCGTGATAGATCATAAAATGCGGGCTTTTATATTATTTGGGAACAATATCAACTGTAGCCATAGAAACTTGCTTAGAGTGGCTATAAAATCTTATTTAGAATTATAATATATATTTTAACCAAGTATTTACCTCATAAAAGTAACAACTGAAATGAAAACTTTATTCGTATAATATATATTTTATAGTTAGTTCTAAGGACTGTTATATAAGTACTATATTATTTTTATGTCCTCTGGCTATAAAAATTTTAATTAAGATATAATCTTATAGAAATTAATTTTTTTTGGCACGATGTAAAAATATTTTAATAGCGCAAAAGTTTAATTACTATTCGGGAGACGTATTATGACGTCGATCAATTTTGGAAAAAATTAAAAGTTATCTCCAAAGCAAAAAGCGTCTCTTAACGCTGACATTGTCTCCACACACATAAGCGCGAAAACAAATTCCTTCGTATATTTCTTCCAAATCACCTCCTCGATAAATACAAATTGGTGAAGATACAGAAAAGTTAAATACTGCTTTAAAAAGAACCCCGAAAAGTTGAAAAAAATCATAAGAACAACTTACATTATTCAGTCTACCAAAACAATGCATTCAATATCGTGACAAATGAGTCCTTTTCTTTATGCAGACGTCTCCACATAAATAAATTCGAATGAATACAAATCTAGAACTAAATGCCATCTTGCAGTTCCGTGATTTTTGTTGCTTTGCTGCTTAGAGCTAAGCCCTACAGCAGGGGTGGCCAACCTTTATAGATCAACGTTCCATTTTTCTTAGGAAATATTTAATGAGGTATAGACGTGCCGTCAAATAATTTTGACTTGTGATCATTGGGAAAATAATAAAACTAAATACTAACAACTCCAAAACTCTTTATTTACTATGAAAAAATACGTTTTACACTGATAGTAGTAAGTGTTTTAGTTATACGTGTAATTCAAATTATATAAAGTAACATTAGTGTGACTTCTGTTGTTGCAGATTAGATGATAAGTATCTTATTAGGATTGTAAGATGTTACTTTTAGCAGAATGCATGTTGAACTGGAATCATCTGCCAGACTAAGACTAAGACTAAGCTTGTCTTTAATGCTACTATTGAGACAAATATTATTCAACTCGTTGCCAACTAATGGCCGCTCAAGCCAAATGAGTTAATAAACAAACAGAAATATAATAAACTATAGAACTATAATTTGTAAAATAATTATTTTTTTAAATGAATTTTATAAATTTATATTTATGCACTTGTAAAATTAGGAATTTGTATTTTATATAAACTTACTATATTTATATTTATATTGTAAATCTGGAAACAATTTCCTTGTAGCATTCTTCAGTTCACCGGATTGGCAACAGTCCGTATTTTGGCATCAGATTAGTTGCAATGTTTGGATGCGAGCGCAGCTAAGCCTAATGGAATAAAAACTTGTTCTTCGAATTCTTTGCGCAAATTTCTATACTTTAACGTTATGGAACCAAACGTTCCATAACATTACTAATCTCTAAGAAAAATGACTCTCAGGCATAGATAAATGAAAAAATGTGATTAAAATAGCAAGAGAACCTGCTCCTTCAAACAATTAAAGGTGTCTGGAATCCGCTTTACAGACGATGTTCTACATGCAACTGTTTCAGAACATAAAATACACACCGCTTTGTTGCCTTTACTAATCATGCCATACTCCTCGTTCCATCAAGTTTGAAATCCTTTGTTACACTTACTATCTTGTACTTATTTATTTATTTATTTTGCTAAAATAACGGTTAAAAATCGTTAACATAACTTTAAAACACAGCAGTGTCCACGGAATTTACTATGCTATGCGTAGACAAACTTCGCATCATTAGTAATATCAGTCCACGACATAACTAAGGCAAAACATTAACAAATGAGTGTTCTCCCCGCCGCACCGCGACCAATCACTCGTGTTTGATCGTAATACTTCATTGTGAACATTGTTATTTTCAACTAAAATGTAAACTGTTTTGAGTGGTGGAGTGCAAAAAATATTGTGTCGCGTGTAATCAATTTTAATCATTTCCCTCAACAAAATAAGATAAAAACATTAAATTTTTTCAGTAATATTATTTTTGAGAAAAGGTGATTAAAATTTTGTTTGTACATGCACGGGAATGGTACAACCTATAAAAAAGGGGTTATCATTTTTGAGCATGTATGAACAAGATTATAATGTTCAACGAACACAGAAACGGTTTTTTACTATTGGCAGCAAATCACGACATCTTTGCTTGGACGCAATTGGACGACGGTATACCCAATTTGAGGGTCTACAATTACAAATCTTGTAACTGAGTATTTGAATCAAAATCGCGAGAACAATATTGATATTGACTGTAAATCACTCCATCATTATAATTTTTCAGTATATATGTGTAGTAGACCATTGTTCCATACCAAAATATTAATATGTAAATAAAATTTCAACACGTTGCGTTATTCCGCTCTCATAATCTCTTCTGATTACGTATTTTGGCTGTCATAAGTTTGGCTGGAATTACGCCAAGTTTTCATTGCCAACAGAGTTTTAGATATATACGGATACTTATATTATGTTTTATGTATACAAAAAGTAGATAATATGCCAACAGAGTTTTACATATATACGGATACTTATATTATGTTTTAAGTATACAAAAAGTAGATAATATTTATCTGCTTACTATAAATATTTTTACTAGATAATGTTGAACGATGGAATATATATGAACTCTCTGATTCTTTTTCAACTATAATTTTTTTATACGAAAGCCATTATGAAGGCAAATACATTAACTTCTTGAAAATATATACGAGTAAAATAATGTACTAGGAGAAGTATGTTATTTCAAACAATTTTGATTAATTACACGCGAAAGGATGGATACTGTGAAGAAAGGTAAGCTGCTAAAAAGATAAATGGATTCCATTATCTGACACACTTTGTAAAAGAGATAAATTGTTTCTAAAGTTTTGTTTTCAAAATGATTTATTCGTTATTTTTCCCAGACAATTTTTCTTTAGCTGTCTTATTTTAAATTTGAAATACGTAGTGAGAAGAAATTTATCGCAACATAGAATAAATAGTGAAATATACGCCATATCATTCTATCCAACATTCACAATTCGTGCCTATTTAACAATATATAAACTTCTTAAGGGTTACTGAATAAGGGATAAATAATGCTTTGTGTATCTCTAGTGGCGTAACGGAGAATATTTGGGACCCCTGTGCAAAGTCAGGCTTTGGGCCACGAAGTTTGATTTTACAATGGGTTAGGTACTTTTTAACAGTCAGGTTTTGGGACCCCTAGAACCCTGACCCCCACAATGCGGGGGTGCGCTTACGTCACTGGGTTGCTCTGTGTCTCATTTAGACGCATGGAAGGGCGCTGTGGTAAATGTGGTACAGCTAATACTGAGGCTCTTAATCACTTGTTTCAACTGCTAGTATGCATAAAACTTCTAATTTAGACTCTTCCGATCGCGGACAAATCGTAGCCACTCGACGAATGAGCCATTATGTTTTGAAATTACCAGAGGACTAGGAAATTCAAGTCCAACAGAGTCACGAGTATATCGAGAATACACGGATAGTGTCGGGGAAAAAAACCAGAGATTGGGCAAACTGCGAAGGACAATCAGCCTTGGACCAGCACTGTGTGAGGTAGCCCAGACGTATTACTCGTAGACAGAGAAGTCAAATTTTATCTCAAATTAACACCCAGCCGAATCAGGGTGTCGATCAGTCAGTAAACGAACCGTGCAAAGCTCGTTTCACTGTATGCGCTTCAGGAGATACAGAGAGTACTATTGCTCAATGCACGCATGAAACTGCACGTCTTTCCTGGGTAAAGGAACGCAGAAAGTGTATCACACAGGACTGGGAACGAGTAATATGGAATGATGACTCTTGAATCAGACAACTTATCCCAATAAAGGCTGAGAATATGGCATCAGGCTCATGAAGTTATGGATTTCGCAGGCCAGATTGGAACTGTACTTGGTCATGGTGAATCAATCATGGCCAAGGGGCAGCGGTTCTTAACTTTTTGATTACCTTTCCCTTTATGTATCAGGGGGACATCGTCGACCCCGAAGATTTTGAACATCTCTCCCCGATTTAATATTCTTGATCAAAATACAAGATCTATTATAGTTTCTTCGTTGATAGCTATTTAATTATCTAGTCTACTATGGCACATCTTTCAATTTTTCTACGAGGCCTTTCAGAGTCCGTAAAAGAGGGAAATCTCAACGTTACATGGGAGACTCCGCAGCACCTCTAGAGAGGTGGTGTGAACCCCGAGGGGTCCCCGGACCATAGTTTAAGAACCGCTGGTCTAGGATGTTTTCTCTTGGCAGCCTTTGGGATCTTTGATACTTGTACCAACCTTTAGAAATGCGATTATGTACGTAATCTAGACAACCACTTTCATCCATTTATGAAGTGCTGTCATACACAAGAAAATGGAATTCCCCAGTAAGATAACTGTTTCTCTCACAGGTCCTGGCTAGCTACTGCCTGGTTGAATGAATACTTCTGTTATGAATGAGGCCCAGACTTAGGCCCAACCCTTTATGCACTTTACGGATGTTTTACAAACAGGCGTGAAAGCATATCACATAACACCAGGGTCCCTTACTGAATTATGGACAACTCTAATCAATGTTCAGAAGCCATTCACGTGGAACGCTTCCACAAACTTTCTGAATCTATGTCTCGTCATATATTATAAATTAAATGAATAGTTGGCGCTGCAAGTCATCTGAGTTTTTTCAGCTTGTAGAATCAGTTGTGTGTGTGTAATGTTCTTTGTCCTGTATACATTACCTAAAAGGATGAACTAAATCTTTGGAATTAGTTCATCCTGTATTTAGTTTAATTACCTGTATCTCTGTCTTCTGTGTATCTCGTCAAAAAGGCAAAATGCCTGAAAGAATGAATTAAATCTGTGGAATTGTATAAAAATATAACGGATATATAAAATCGTCTAAATGACCAATGGAATTAAGGATTTAGGAAATATAACAGCAACTGTTATTAAGGCCAGAGGTGGCACAACTTATTATTAACTCGCTATCCCTAACTCAATGGCACTTCAGTGTATATATATATATATATATGTGTGTGTGTGTGTGTGTTTAAATATACTTTGATTAGTTTCTTTTCAATTTGCTTTCAAATAAGAGTTCATTTACACTATTTTTACTTCAGAAGTCTCGTTCCCGTTGTTGTAAAGTGTTTGATTTAATGCTTCTTAAAAATGAGGATTTTTAATGTGAGTTCATTTAAATTGTACTCTCAATCAAGGTAACAATGCATAAATAGGTGATTTTTAATAGTTGGAGAAGAAATTAATTTAAAAATTGCATTTGCAGCAAAAAAAATTATAGTTTTATGCATGATATAGTTATTTATGTCTCATAAGTAACGCTTTAAGCTACACTCATGTCCATAAGTTAAGGATAATTCTCAGAATCACACAGAAATTGAACTCTAAAATAAAAATTTTACCTGTAGAATTACCACACACATCTTGAAGAAGAAGATGCAAATTACAGGAAACCTCCAGATGACGCGGATAGTACGTCACAATGACGAGGGTGTAAGAGAGGGGTACATAAGGAATGGTGGCAAAGAAGTAAAATTGTTCACAAGCGCTTTAAAAGCCTTTCAGTGCAATAACCGCATAGTTATGGCACAAAGGAAGCATTTGGATAATTTTTACGTGGTAGGATTATCAGACGACTGGAATGTGGACGTACCCAGCTGGAAGTATCTGAGGAACTTGGAATCGCCCAAAGTGTCATCTCCAGGCTTTGGCAACGATTTCAAGATGATGGTAATGTGAGTAGATGTTACAGCACAGGTCACCCCCGAGTTACAACGCCAAATGAGGACCGGTATTTGGCAGTTACTGCCAAAAGAAACAGACGGAGCACAGCATCAGACCTATCTCGTCAGCTCTCTTCAGCTACCGGTACGACAGTTTCAAGGCAGACCGTGTACAGACGCTTAGGGCCCATTGGTCTATATGCTCGTAGGCCTGTCAGATGTTTTCCCCTTACCGCAACTCACTGTCGCCTGCGATTAACCTGGAGTAGAGAGCATGCATTGTGGACTCCGCAACAGTGGTCTTGTGTGATGTTTTCCGACGAGTCCAGGTTTAGTTTGCAGTCTGATTCTCGCCGGACTTTCATATGGAGAACGCCAGGTACCCGTTACCACCAAGAGAACACCATTAAACGACACCGTTACGGTGGTGCAGGATGGCTCGTTTGGGAAGGAATTATTCTTGGTTCCAGAACTGACCTGCATGTTCAGAGTGTAACAATGACAGGCCACATCTATCGGGATGTCATTCTGGAACAACATGAACGTTTGTTTCGGGGCGCCATGGGCGCTGAATTTCTGTTCATGGATGACAAAGCCCGTCTTCACCGTGCAAACATTGTTGACGAATGCCTTCAATCGGAGGATATCACCCGTATGGATTGGCCAGCATACTCACTTGACTTGAATCCAATAGAGCATGTGTGGGACATGCTTGGCCGACGAATTGCAGCCCGTCAACCCCCTCCCACCTGTCTACCGGAACTTCGGAGGGCATTTCTTGATGAGTGGTGTAATATTCCCCAAGATCAGATTGATAATTTGATACTCAGCATGCGTAGGCATTGTAAGGCCTGTATTGCATCGTCCGGGAGACATACTCCGTATTAACCATCATACTAACCATGTTATACTGTTTTTTGTAAATAGGTTCTTTTTTGAAATTTGCTCCAGGGAGTAAAAATCGCAATTTTTATTAATTATGTCAAACATATATCATCTTTTTTGCTCTTTACCTTTCGTTTAATAAATAGACTTTACAAATAAGTCAAATTTGTTTTGCTTCTATCTCTTTCTTTGCCTGAACTTCATTATCCTAAATTTATGGACATGAGTGTTCTATACTTTAATATGTAATGCAAAACTTCTGAAAGAGATTTAAAAGAAGTATACCCATAAAACAGACCTTTCGAGCAAAGAACAAAATCTTGTCATTGTGTTCAAGTTTTTTTTTATTTGTGTGCAAAATAGATTACTTTGTACACTACTACTTACAGCATCAATCCATTAGAAATAAGTTAAGTTAATCAGAAAGGTTATAAATTGAAAAGAAAGCCCCAAAAATGACAAGAATAAATATTATCTAACGAAGAACAGAACTAAAAGAGAAAAAATTAAGGAAGGAAAAAATGGAAAAAGTGAACAGTAGTAAAAAATTTTATATAAAAGCTTTTCAATATTAAAAAGTGCAAAAATTATAATATCGATTAATCAACCGATTAGTTAAAGAAAAACTGTCACAAAAAGAAATTTACAAGTTGATCAGAGACTTATGCATAATAGGTAAACACACATAAAGCTAAGAAAATTATTTTTTTCCCGCCCAACATGTAACACTGTAAGAAAATTAATGTTAATTGACTTTCATATTATTAAAAAATCAAAGGCACGCCATGAAAGAAAACCCAAATGAAAAATTTGATAGTATATTTTTCATCAGATTTTGACAATCAAAAATATGAATTAACCTGGGAATTTTCTAGTTTAAACGTATTCAAACACTATGAACTTGAGGCGGTGGGAAATAATTTATTGAATATAAATCTGTTTGTAACTTCTCTGTGACAGCTGAACTCAAACGTCTGTTGATTTGTAATTTGTTACAGAAGAGAATATGGAATTATAAATAAAATTACTACTGCAAATAGTGTTGCTGATCCTTCTGACATGATGGAGTTGTACGAGTTACTTCTACATAAAAAAATCTGGTATATATCCCAATTTGGTAACCCGGGCGTGATCAAAACACGCAACTCTCCATAAATCCATCATTTATCTTAAGAACTCATTTGGCGATCTATATGGAATGAATTTCTTTTTGAATGGATGGGGTATTGTATATGCAAGGAGGGTGACATTTACGTTTTCCCTTTTGAGCAGAGATATTGTTACGTAGATCATGGTTCATGGATTTTATGCCATCTCTCTCAAAGAGCAAAACAATTCCAGAAGAGCAATGGAATTTATCATCGAAAACCAGCCTGTTAAGAACAGGATATAGCAGCAAAATTCGCAAAATAAATCACAGAAGTCTTGACACCTTCTCAGACGCAACGATCGGTGTCTAAAAATAGAAATAAATAATGATAATGATTTTTCGTTAGTCGTTGGCTGAGATTAACAAATCTTGAAGAGCGAAAACAATACTGACTCAGTTTCAGCGAGCGACACCTATTTATAGGCTGCAGGAATCTTTCTCTAAGGATCCGCTTTGTCATAAAATTAATAGATTTCTCCAGTAATTTACAGAAGCATCCATAGGATAGCCAAACTGCTCAATTTGGTCACCGGAAATGATAGCTGCATCGCCAATATTTAGCCAAATTTTGATTCAAACGCCATTAGAATGTAAGGGATGAAATTGTTCTTGCAAATATTATCATTTTCATCATGAAATAAATACAACAGAGAGTAATTTCAATGTATTAAACATTCAGATACAAGATTATTTACGCTATTTTAAGCATTAATTACACAACATTCGTAACATTATCGTTTATCTAATTGGAAATAAATTTATTTCCCATTAATTAAAAATGACATTCTTCGTATGATTTTTGACTTAACATTATAAAAGGGACATAAAAAGTAACATATTATGACACGCATCGATAAAACATTTATTGTAAAATTTTTATTCGAATAACGTATAAAACTATTTTAATTATGTATAAAATGATTAAACAGAACTAAGATTGGAGAAACAATAAAGTAGGAACCCTAATATTATATGCTGCTCCTGAACCCTAAGTATCTAGTGACGACCTTAGCATCACTGCATGCATTAAAAAACCATGGAAATTAAAATAACAAAGGAACCGAATTTTAGGTAATGTTATACACATAATTCCAATTTTCCAAATTTTTTTTTTGCTGAAAGTAAATCAAAATACGTCTCAAAAGAAAGTAATAATAATATGGCATTATTGGCAACAACCTCGTAATTTTAAACCGTGATTAAATGTCGAGGACGATTTCTCAGCTGGCACCCTCTCTCTCCTCCTTACTACCCCACCACACCAATGAGAGTACATTTGAGCCTCGACAGATCTAATGTGCATCGATCTCCTCTACACGGTGGGTCTTCAGCAGCATTAGACTCGAACTCATGGCAAGCCAGGCACGAGTCCGTGACCTTGCCCACTAGGCTACCGCGGCCACATTACGTCACTAAAAAGGGAATTGAAGATAAAAAGTCGAGCTGTAAAAGTTAATCTAATCAATAGTTTTGTCATGGTACTTGCAAGAAAAAAAAATATACAGTAATATCCCGAACTTACGCGACAGATGGGAACCGCGTAACTCGGGGTAAAATTTCGCATATAAATACATGTAATTTATTTTTAGTTGGGACCCGAGATGAAAGAATATAATAATTTAGAAAAAAAATGTTGAATAAAATCTTAGATACCCCAAATAAAAAATCGCAATCTAAAGTTACTTTGATGTGGAATATTTCATTAAATCTAACAACGTATTCTCTGTCACAGCTCAAAGATAATTTTTTTTTCTCTCACAAAATTTCCTCTTAGAATGACAATGATTCTGCTTACTCTTTGTTTTGTTGAAAAAATACGCTCTTCGTGGGAGAGCAGTATTTTATAAAATTTGTAACCCTTTTTCAATTAAACTGAGGATTTCTGTCGAATTCCCAACTGCCATTCGATCTTCTGGTTGAACTGGGTCTAAAGACTCAATGTCTTGCTCTTGCATTTATTTCGATGATCTCAAAAATTATCACATCCTAATTGGGAGAAACCAACAGTTTTTGTACGTCATTTCTATCCACTTCTAAATTTATTTGCCTGGAAAGATCGACAGTTTTTTTGAATCCCATTTCCAGTCTCACCAGATTCTGTTACTGATTCCGGCTTAGCTTCAGTGATAAAAAAATAAAGAACAAGTAATATTATTTTTTTAAAGTCAATTCCTACTTAGGTCAACAAAAAAATTATTTTAGTTACTTTTTATTAATTAGTTACAATTAATATAAATATATATATTCATATGACAGAATCACAATATTAAGTAATAAAATAGAGAGAAAACGATTTTCCTTTCTATGTAGGGTGCTGGACAATTTTTTTGTTGTTAATGTTTATTAATTCATTAAATTTAATTATTCTAATAAAATAGTACAGTAAAAAAATCATATTCTTAGAAATTAGGCCATTCCAGGTGGGATTCGAACCCACAACCTTTGGATTAGAAGTCCAACGCGCTATCCATTGCGCTACAGGAACACAACGAACGATTCTCCTTTCTACATATGCTGTTGGACTATTATTTTTGTTTGCTAGTATTTAATTATTTTTAATTTAATTAATGAAAGAATATTTGAACAAACTGTGTTTACATCAAGTGTCATCAAGTTTAAAATATGTATTTGAACTTGAACGGATAAATAGAAAGTATTTTAATGATTGAAAATTTGAACAATATATATATATGTAGGGTGAAAGTGAACTAATAGTAGGAATTGAGAAGGACGAATCGACGAGATTTGAAAATGCGTAATTGCAGATTCGTTTAAGTCTGGGTAGAGAAGTCGAGATATTGCTGTATTGAAAAAAATATTTTGATCTAAGCAAATATAATTTCTTACATCAACCGAAACTTGCTTCAACGGGTATAACAATTTTTATTTTGTTCTCGAGGACATTAATTAATTCCATTGTAAAAATTAATGCATGTCCTTAAAAGCTGATATTACTGACAGGCTTCCTAGTTTTACATTTCTTAACTCTCGAGAGAAGTAATAAACAGAGGAAAGTATGAAAAAACGCATATTTTTTCTTAGAAACTGATATACGGCTATGAGAATTCCTATGTTCTACGGTGAGCATGAAAATAAAATTAAAAACGGAAACTCGGAAAGTAATTATAAAAATTCAAATATTCTCATTAATTCAAGAAGAGTTTATGAACAACAACAGCTAAAAAACTGTATTCGTTAGAATGCTAATATTTTTCCATCTAAATAAGAAAGCAAATAAAAGATGACGGGGGATGTACACAAACTCCACTAAGATTTTTCGAATGAGATAGTTTTAGATTTAATCTTCGTGATAAAAATTCAATTAAAAATAAATTGAGCAAAATTAAAAAATATCTATCTTTCTTTAGCAGAATATTTAATTTAAACTCCATACAAAATTAATTCCTGTGAAGTCCCAATAAATACAATCCAACTGAAAACACGATTCACGCACAGACATTAATATTTTTCAAAATAAATACAGTGAATACACACAATACAGTGAGTCTGACGCAAAAAGCTTATTTCGAAATATCAGTTAATACGCTATAATACAAAGGTACCGACAAACTACTATGTATTTCCATGCATTTTTTTCTGTTAACACGAAACGAAAATCGCTTAACACGAAAAAAGTGTTTGATGTGTAACATCTTTCCTCTCGCTTGCTGGATATTTGTGGTAGTGATTTCGTGAAAAGGGACGGAAATGCGTAACAGGAAAACGGGGATACGCGTGCTATTTCATTTGACAATGAGCACGCGCGATGGTGTCGATCGACTTTGGCCTGTCCCCCCTTTATAGTTTTTTAACTAATGATGACCTGTTTTGGAAGGGGAGGGCTAACACACTAAAATGTCAACCCCTATGCTAGTCCTATGGTGCCATTTATTGGATGATATGGGGTTGATATCAGGGGGATCGGTAATACTGCCTGGTTGGTTGGGAAGTACAAGACTCGACACCCCTAGGTGCCCCCCCCTGGACAGTATTTGGCCAATAGCTCGACAACTGAGCCTCTCAAACCACTCGAATCTAGCTCATTCGATCTCTCTGCCTCCATTGTATATTCTCACCGAATTTCTTGCTCATAAGGTTATTCCTTGTACTTTATTTCAACGTTTTAAACTTTTTAAAACTTATTAAACTTTTTTAAATTCGTAATATCTTGAAATTTATTTGAGTCTCTGCTTTGAGATTTGAACCACAGGTTCCTCTAGGTGATACCCATCCATTTATCCACTTAGCCCTCTTTTGGTAAGTCTAGGGGAGCTCTAGCACTAAAATATCCCATGTTATTTCTATGGGTTGGGTAAAAATTTTGCTCTAAATTTGGAATTGAACTAGGGTTTTGATATTTGAAGGTTCGATAATATTACGTCATATCACGAGATATACGATACGATGATGAGATACGCACTACTATTTTATTTAACTATTTTAACTTTTTAAAATCGCAATAACTCTGAGGTTTTTTCGACGTCACACTTGGAATATTCACGGCCCATCCATGTGACCTATCTGACAAAGCCCTCAGCTAGCTACTACACCATTGTTATCACAAGTCTCCACTCTTTCCCAAATTGAAAAAGGATAATTAATTTTGATCAAAAATTGCATTACTCCTTGTGTTATTTAAATAAAATTTGCATTAAAAAAGTATAATTATTCTATAGAAAATTATTTCCAATCATAGCCTATTAATTTTTTTCAGGATTTAAGTTACTATTGCGTATTTACCACGATAACATGTCTGATATTACACATCATATGCGACTACTGTAAGGCTAGTTTTTTTCTTCTTCTTGGAATGAACAATATACAGATAACCAGGCGGGCGCGCGCGCTCAGGCGAAGTTTAAAACGAGTGTAAAATGAAAGAGTTCTTTTTTTTTCATGTTTCGTAGAAAGGAGACTTTGATTTTGAAGTATCCTTGAAATTGCCTCTGATAGGAATATTTTGTTTATCTCAGGCTACCTGCACCCCTACAAACGCCACACAAAAACATCAAATCTCACATCAATTGACTTTACTTTTCAGTGACGAATACCTTGCATTATGAATAAAAATCAGTGAGTTTGGTTCACGTTTCTTTTTTTTTTCTATTTTAGAAGAATTTTCTTACGAGCACAATGGCAAAGTGCTCTGGGAGTAAGCAAAATGCTATTTCTCTTCAAATGAAGATAGAGCCTCCTAAAATTGATGATCAAACACAGAAGGAGATTTGAAAATTTGTATTAAATTTCATTTCAACTATATTATTAATTTAATTACTTTATAATTATATAAAATATTTCATAAGTCTTTAAATAAATTTATTTAATTTGCGGATAAGTTACGAGCCGCGCGCGCGATCAACTTTTTTTTCAATTTATTTAATTATTTTTAAAAATTAAATAAATTTATTTATAAAAAGGACTTTTTAAATATTTTATATAATTATAAAATATATAAATAAAAAAGACCTATATTTTTTATTATACTAATTATAAAATAATTTAATAATAAGAATAAGAATAATATATTTTATGATACATACTATATTGTATATCACAAAATATAAAACTCTCTATTTGCAACTTATTTTTTTTCAAATATCATTTTATACTTTTTATATATTTTATATAAATATTTTTTATTAATATAATAATGTAATATAAATATTTATATAAATACATTAATTTTTTTACATTATAAAACACAAAATAATTACATGAAATATCATTTACTAATTAATAAATAAATTTTTAATTTTGAAAAAAATAATTAAATGTGTTGGGAAAAAAAAACTCCCCGCATGTGTGATTCGATCTCCGTCCATTCGCATAAAAAGCAGCTGCTTTGACAACTGTGCCAATCGGTCATTAGAAATAGTTACACCTTTATTGTATAAAATTTAAGCATGAATTTCGAAGGCACTTTTCTCCGAATTAGATTGGCCATTCGGCGGAATTACATTGAGGTTTGAGCACCCTAATACTATTTATTATACCAAGTCTCGCCCCAAAATGAATTTCCTTAGTCGTGCTCTCCCCTTGTTAGTCTCGTATTTTTGTGTCACCCTTTGTATAATTAAATAATTGTAACTACCTAACGATTTTATGAAAATGTTTTGTATCTTATTGGAACAAAAGCTAATTAAATAATTATTTGCACAAAAACTAGAATGTATTTCGATTTTAACGTTTGCATTCGTAGTACGTTTCTTTCCTTGAATCGTTCCAAACGTAAAACATGACGCAATTTTACGAAAGTCCCTTTAATATACGGGAAAAAACGAAACATAAAAAAAGAAACGTTTGGGGAAGCACAAGCTTGAACCGACAAGTCGCTCGAGCTCATGTGATACTTTGCCTTGTGACATTTCTTTACCCTAGAGATAGAATGCAAGTCAATTCCTTTGAGTGAAAGAGAGAGAAAGTGTACATTAAAATGCTAGATAGATTACTAAAAATAAGAAATAAAAACAGCAGAAATAATATGAAAAAGAAGTTGCCGGATATTTAGATGAAACGGATTATTGAGTGGCATCATGTTTTGAAAAGGAATATATTTCCTTAAGATTAATGTATAGGCGAATCGAGACAAATTGATGAATAGTAAACAGTAAAAAAATAGCTTTCTTTTCAGAAAATAAATGATTGTAGCTTGAAATATGAGCTTCAATGTCAAATACAGGAATGTTATTTTAAATTTTTATACCGGAAAAAAATATTAACAATGATTCGTGCATACAAATTAATTTATTGAATAATGTGGTGTGAATATTGTGAATTTTTTAAAGGCTAGCAAAGTAATACGCGCATTTATTTTTTAATTATATCATGCTAAATTTTTTAAAAAAAATTAAGGTTTAAATTTTTAATGCATTTCTGTTTTAAAATTGCATTCATGAACTTCATAACATAAGAAACTAATATCTCTCTCCTTTATGATTTGTATTAAAAATTTAATATTTCTATATATACATTAAAAATGCATTACAGAAGAAATTCCAGTTAAGTGTCTTTTTTAACTTTTCACAGCTCAAGAAACAATTTTCCCCATTATAAAGTTGGTGATTGCCGTATTTAATTATAATCTTAGCATTTTCTTATACAGAATGTGAAAATAGAACGTATGCCGAACGTAACTACGTAAAAAAGAACGTTTAGAAAAAAAAGGACTGTTAAATCAATTGACCCTATTGATAAAACATTCAGGGACTGTAATCTTATTCGTACTACTAATTTAAGTCTATTTTGTCGTAAATTAGTAAATTACTGTGTATTTTCACAGGCGCGTTTTATGTTCGTGCAATAATTATGTATAAAAATGGATGTTTGTGTATATGAAATCGCTTCACTCAACACCGTTCAACTGATCACTATGAAAATTGTCATGTATATGTATTTTTCTCTGGAGAAGGTTTTTGTACTATCCTCTTTGTTGCAGCTCTCCACCAGGTGGTGCTACAGCATATGAGCTTCTGTATCGTTCAATCAATCGCCAAGTTGCTAACATAGTAGCCAAAAAATGATGCCAACTTGCCCTTATCGCCAACATTTTGCTATGTTTCCATTGAATCGCCATTATGATGTAAGGAACGGCGTTGCTTGCGAAATAAAGGTTATTTTAACATAAAATAAATACAACAGAAAGTAATATTAACGTATTAAACATCCAAATATAAAGTATTTACACTATTTTAAGCGCTCATTACACAAAATTTGTAACTATGTGGTACTTTTGCTGATCTGAGATTAGGATAGGAAGGGTTTTTCAAAAATAGACCCACAAGAGACAAGAGAGTTACGAGGCGTTATAAATGTTAAAAAAAATCCTTTTTATCAGCTTAATAGCTGACCTTCAGACTTTAAATCTAACAAATATGTTTTTTTTTGTTTAGCTGAGTAATACAAAAACCATTTTCTTTTTTGTTTAATTTACAATTTACGTAAAATTAACTCATTAAGAACTTCTTTATCCTTCAATCTGTATTGCTTAATTTTTCAATTCACCCGAGCAAAGAAAATGTGTACCAACTAGTAAAGTACATTTCAACAAATGAAAACAAATGCCGATAAAGCTACACGTAGATAAAAAAAACTCCAATACATTGTTATAAATATTTTTTAAGATTTTTATTTTTCATCTAAACAGACTAAAAAAATTGTTACGTACTAATATTTACTCTGAGAAACCATATAGTCCCATGAAGCAATAATCTCCAACCCCCGCGCCGGTACCATTCCGTGGATAAAAAGGTACGGGGTCGCCCAAGGAAGATTAAATTACTTCCATTCTGTTTATTGCGGTGTATTGTTCTTGGGTTTGTGCGACTTTATATAGATGACAGGTTAACTGGAAACTGTGAGAGATGTCACCTAAGGCCGCATCAATGCCACGCATGTGCAAAATATCGTGACATATAAAATATAAACAATTAACGTCCCCTCCTTTAGCGAACTACAGTAAAATTATCAAACGTTGACCGGTCCGTGGAGGTAAAAAGGTCGAGAAGCAGCATGGTCATGAAGGTTAAAAAAATATTTTTAAAAAATGAAAACAAATTTACTTTTTTGGCTTAGGAAAATTACATCTTTAATTCATGTAAAAAAGTATTAAACTTTTCAGGTTATATAAATTAAGTTTTATTATAAACATAAGTTTAAAATTCTAAGACACTATTCTAAATACTTGAATGCCTTTTTAATATAAATAGTTTTGACAATTTCCATTCAGAGAAAAGAAAAAACATGCAATATTTTGCACTTAAGGAAAAAATAAGGACGCTTTTCTGGTAATTTGCGAACATTTTCATGGCAATAAAAACACAACAAAAAATATACCTTTTAAATCATTGATTCTATTATAAAAAGTCTAATATTTTTTCTCCGAAGTATTTTTCGTTCGAGCCCAGTACCAATGAAGACCCGCCGTGTAAGAGAGTGGTGCACGTTAAATCTGTCCAGATCTCAAACGTCCTCCCGTTGTTGTGGTGTGGGAGTTAAAAGAGGGTGGTGCCAGCTTAGGTGTCGTCTTCGTCACTTGACCGTGATTCAAAATTACGAGGTCAGTCACCAAAGGCCCTCGTGTAGCTGAACATTGCAACGTTAATATTCATATTCACTCACCCAAAATATTTATCAAAAACACTAAAAAAAAGCTTGATAATTAATTCAATAGATTCTGAATATGAATTCTTTTAGAAAAATATTAAAATTTAATTTTTGTCTTACAATTTCCTTTAATCATTGATTTTCGTTCAATTGGCTCCACACAGAAGCAAAGCCATAACCCATATATGGAGACGAACAACTTGTGATCTAATTTATTTATTCTTTATGCAATTGGCATTCAAAATGAAAAAGATCCGTGAAAAATCCCTTTCAAGTACTGTTTTGGTTTACACTGAAGTTCCACTCATGGCTACTTATCTTTCTAGGTCAATTTGATTAAACATTTCTTTTCATTTTTCTTTGCATCTTTTATGTAGGGCGAATGGCAACGAGTGGATCCAGTTTCAATAGTTAAGAGAAGTAAGCCTAATACAATTATCTGAGTGTTGACAGAAACATTCAAAGTGAAATGCCACAGAGAATTTGATTATATTATAAATAGAATGAGTTCACGTACACATGAAAAAATATCTTTTAAAAATTTTGAGATTTATTACAAATTTATTATGATGTTGTGCATATTTATTTATTTTATAATTGGTGCTTACTACACAGAAAAATGGAAAAGATCCGTGTAATAAAATTAAAAATGAAATATAAGCGAAAAAAGAAGCGTTTAGAGAGTTTTCCATCTTCATATTTCATCAGTTAATTTTTTTTCACTATTAAAAGGACTTGGTACGATTTACACACACAATTTTTTTTAATTTAATGATTTTCATAACTTTTTTGGCTGCCTCCTATGTGTATGTATGATATAAAACAGATTTTGTGCTCAAAATTTCATAAAATGATAACCATTTAATTTTTAAGGAAAAAAAAATTGAAACTTATGAAAAGTTTTTAAAATGCTACTCCTCCTTATTTATTGACGACACACATGACATTTGATTTAAAAGTATGTCGAACTAATCACAACAAAAGTAAGTTATAAAATGATTGATATTCGTAAAATACTTTTTTCTACTAAATGATTAGTGGAATTTCTTTAAAAAAAAAAGTATAAATCCTTAAATAAACTTAAAAAAAATATACTTACTAATTTTTATTAATGTATTAAATAATATCAAATCATTTGACCCAATAGGAAAAAGATTTTAGGTTTTGAAATTAAGGTAAACATAGTTACATTTTTCTTTCTGAGATAAATCAATTTAAAGTTTTTATTTGCCACTGGGATGTAATTATAAGCGGACATAAATATTATCATATTTCTAGGCTTTTTATAAACTTAAATCTATCAAATTTTGTAAGATTATAAAAAATAATTTAGGCTATATAAAATTTGATTTGATTTTCGGACTTATTTCTCTCATTTGAATCGCGCATTGGCCTCTTAAGATTAAAAACAATAAATAAAATGCCTCAGAGTTTTTAGAAGTTACCATTGATGTATTCTACACATAAAGAAATAATTATACTTAATTTACAGTTATAATCAATATGTACTGTAAAAGAAAGTGTGAAAAACAGAATCGCTGAAACTCAGAAAGGAGCCCCGGAACAATCGAGGGAGTCATATAATGTAGTAATGTACCCCTCTATGAAGAAGGTTTCCGTTTTTACATGAATCGAGCTCCAATGGAGAGTTTCGAGGGCTTAAGGTATCCGACTGGTTGCGACAACTTTTTTCTTTTAAAAAAAGGAGATATGGGGATTTTTTTTGTTATTTTTTAAACTTGTTTAGTACAATTTAAGAAAAATGTGCTAAAATTAAGAAGAGAAAAAAAAATATTTATTACTAAGAAAAGAAAAAAAAAAGGTAAAAATAGACAAAAAATAGCATAAACGCGGCTAATTCTGCACCGAAGGTTTATGAACACATTTTCAATTTTTTTCAATCTTATGTGTTGCTATATTATTCAATTTTGAAATGACCTTCAGGATAAGAGATATTTTCTTTTTTACAAAAACTAGAGCACTTTATCTCGGTCACTATATGAAAATACTTAAAAAGACAGTGATTATATTCACGTAAGGGACTAAATTTTGTAATAAAACAGTGATTGATAAATTTGAAGGTTGAAACAATTCTACTATTATACAGAACTTACAGAAAAAATTTCAGTTAATTATGTTCAAAACTTTTTGAGCAATCGCTGACCCCGTTTGATTATTTTCAAAAAATCACATTTCGAGTAAAGCGCGTTTTAAAGTATGAAATCTTGCTTTTACTAAAACACTTGTAGTTTTTGTTCTAGTAAACGGAAAATGATAAACTTGGTATTTTTATAAAGCTAATAAGATGACCCATAAAATAAAATAATTTTAAAAAAATGTCAATTTTTGGCAAAATTCACAGTTTTAGGGTAATCGGATACCTTAAGGATCGCCATAGATAAATATTCCTGTTTTTGAACAATTTGACCTACAGATTCGAAATTTGGTAGGGATGTTCCTTTCATGGTGTAGAGATCCACTGCCTAAAGTGTGCGAAAAGCTGTTCTGTGCTACATAAATTAACGAAAAAATAAAAAACAATTAAAATATGCGTTATGTACTCCTACATAGAGATTGGCGTTTAGGCATTTGAGCTGTTTTATGGTAAGAATCAAAGTAATTTTCATTAAAATGAAACAAGCATTTATTTTTTTATTAATATTTTTAATATTTATTTTTTCTTAAACTTCTATTGCGATGAGAGGATACGTATATTAAATAGGTAGAAAAAAATAGCATCAGATACATTTAACAACTTCATTAGTATTAATTTTTTAAAGAAATTTGCTGTCGAAATGAACGATAAAGAGGAAGACCGAAATAGCTTGAATCCCACTGATCCGATGGTGCGGGGAGTTAAAATTGGGGTTATGAATTGTGTTGTAATGCACATAGTACTTGTGACGGATCTATACGCGGCTCTACTAACCCCTTCAGGACTCTTTAAGGAAAAGATTTAATTCAACCAACTTTCACCGAGTGAAGAAAGCGTGATTATACAAATTAAGTATATTATATAAATTCTGTATCCGAGTTTTAGGAGAAAGTTGGTTAGTTGGCGAGTGAAGGATCGTGAAATGATTAAGTGCATTCAGAGTTTATCAATTGAAGATTTTTAAGAGAGGATTAATCGACGGTGATTAAATCCGGATAAGAGAGAGAGGATCGCCTTCAAGGACTCAAGTGTAGGACTCGACTTCATAAAAGTACAGGTATCGTGATCCTTATTTAAATAGAAGTTAAGCTTATTAGTGCGCGACGTAGTTATATTGAGCTTGTTTATGTTATCATGGAATCAGTTGAGGGTACTTTATATTATCTCCAGGCTAACGGGTCTCACCTTCGAGCTCTACATGCTGATCAAATTTCTTAATTGGATTGTTATTGTGTTTGCTTAATATTTTGTGCCAATAAAATAATTAGAGTGAATCATGTCTACTGATTATTCAGTTTCTCCCACACACCTAGCTGGGGTCTGCGGGTAGACAAAGTGGTTCAGAGGGAAGCAGGAACCGACAGGCATTACATACTTTCTTTTCAACAATCCATGGGTTTTTATTTATGTTGCATTCATGGCTTTTGGTTACTTATATTGCAGAATAATAATCATATTTTGAGAGTATAAAATAAGCTAACGAAAATCAAATCTTCCATTTTTTTTTAAAGTTCACCTGCTTTGCGGCAACATTAAATTTTGAATTTTTTTTTCTTAATCTCCACACCATAGCACATCTTTTCCGCATAGGTAGGTTCCTACAAATAATAATTTTTCCTCCATGTATCCGCGATACACCATAGTGAGTAAATAGCATTTGTTTCTTTTTGAATCAAGATTAATTAGAAAATTAATTAATGTTTACAAGGAAATATTTCAATTATCCTTATCTTTCTAATTCATACTAAGTATTAAATACCAGTAGTTTACTTATTCGTAAGTTACTGTTGTATCGAGTGATTCCGCCACAAATTACCGCTAATCGTAGTTAATTGGTCTAATAATTTTGAATCACGATCAGGTGACGAAGTGGACGCATGAGGAGGCACCCCTTTCTCTATGTGCGTGTCAAAACAACAAGATGACATTAAGTTCCGACTGAATCAACATGTTGAGACAAATATTATTCAACTCGTTGCCAACTAATGACAGCTAAAGCCAGATGAGTTAATAAACAAACAGAAATGTAATAAAATTATAGAACAATAATATTTGTAAAATAATTAATTTAAAATGAATTTTATAATTTTATATTTATGCATTTGTAATGTGTGTTAGGAATTTGTATTTTATATAAACTTACTCTATTTATATTTGTAAATCTGGAAGCAATTTCTTTGTAACCATTTTCAGCTTACCAGATTAACAACAGTCCGCATTTTGGCATCAGACTAGTTGGAATGTCTTGATGTGAGCGCAGCTAAGTCTAATGGAATAAAAAATTGTTCTTCGAATTATTTGAGCAAATTTCTATACTTTAATATTATAGAATGAAACGTTCCATAACAAACATTTATTTGTTCCCTTAAATCACGGATCTATAGACGATACTACTTAACTGACAATAAACATTGTAACGTTATAACGTTATTCCATTTCATTTTACTTCTAGGTAAGACATAGCTACTTAAATTACAATAGGTTAAATTCATGACGGTTACATGATCATTATAATCACGTGATCTGTATTGAATTCAAAACAGAAATTAGACTTGTATTTGTTGTTCCACTTGTAAGATTTCGATAAAATTTTGAATTTCATGATTGCGTTAAGATATTTAAGTATTAAGATTCTTCAAAAAGTATTTCGATATTTAAAAAGAAAAAATTCATATATTAATCTTTACACTTTTAAATCAAGTCCTGCTGGCTGGGCGGCGTAGTTGGTTTGTCACGTCGAAGGTTACGGGTTCAACCCCGGCTTAAGTCGGTGGGTTTTCAAGATGCAGAAAAGCGACAGAAACAATGCCATACGATTATGTGGCATGTTTTAGATCCCTTGAGTGTCTGTTTGACTTGTGTGCTCTCAGCAAAAAAAAAATCCTAGTATCATTTCGCATTGTCAGAGCTCAGGTGTCTCCCTCTGGGGAGAAAACTGGATGTTACAATTACATAGAGGTAATTTGTATTCCACCCACAGGGTGCCGCACTTAAAAGTGATAATAGCTCTGGGAAAATACACTAGGTCTGCAGTAGTAAATACTAGTCCGCAGCCCTATTGGAGAAAAAATAAAATGCCTTTTTTTCGCCTATGGTCGTTATAATTGTTCACAAGTATGTATTTTTTGCAAGAATCTGCAAAGAGCAAAAGTTGGAAACAGCGAAGAGAGCAATCATTGATTGGCTGGAAACACGCGATTGCATCTACTATCACGTGTTTATGGCGTCACAGGAATTTATGAACTAATTGGATAGAAAAACGGGATTGTGGTTATCATAGAACAATGACGTCACATGAATTTAGTCCAATAAAATTGTCTCAAAGTAAGAAAAAATAATTTTTTTGAATACTTTCTTTTGTATTTTCAGCAAAAATTAATATAATTTTCTATAAAGCTTAACTTTCCACAGATAGCGATTCAATTTTTGTTTAAAGAAAAATATTTAAAAAAAGTAATGAGGGAAATTTTATTGTAAAGTTTTTTTTCCCGATAATATTTTTCACGTAGGACTGAATTTTCTCGCATATTTTCTAAAATGATCATATAGTTATGATTTATTTATACCATTGCTGACATTTTACGAAATTTATTCGTTTGTTTTGCAACATTGTGTACGTCGTTCTTTAAATAACCTGAAAGCAAAAGGAAAAAAAAATTAAAAAAAATACTAAAACTGACCTTCAACTCGCTTATTAACCGTCCCGCCTTCGAAGTAAAAATGTCTCCTAAAAATAACTTCCGATAAAACCAACAAAGAGCACGCGGTTCATATGCAAAACAGTAAAAATTATCCTCAGGAGATCAAGTTTTACTTTCACGAATTTTTTTCTTCCCTCCTTTCGTGCAGCATAACGTTGGATTTCAAAAACAGTTTTTGCTAACATTTTTAATTAGTCAATTAATATTTTTATTTTTGTCACACATTCTCAATATCGCTTACTTTTTTTACCAAACAGAATTGATTTTTAAAAGAGTTTTATTAAATTCACATTAATCATGAGTAGATATTCTTGAAATTTTCTATTAATGGAATACAGAATACAAGTACAATTGAGCGTCGTTTATCTGAACGATTATTATCCGGAGCGTCAAATATTCGAACCGAAATCCGGATACGTTTTCGAACAGTGCAACATTAAACAGTTGTTTCGCGTGAAGCCAAAAGTGACGGGAAAATCTAAGATGAGAGATATTTGGGGAATTTCAGTAGTGTGATTTGGTAAACATCTGCGAGGAATATTAGGTCAGTTTGTTTCCAAGTGAGGGGGTGTATACATGCTCTTTTGTTGAGTTTTGTTGATGTAGTAACCTGGATGGCATGCGATGCAGAAGACTGGATTTCAAATGCTAAATGATGACGAGATTGTCACTTCCATGCAAGAAAAATTCGACCCTGTCGACGAGGAAACGGATGAAGACGAGGACAACAACAACAACGAAAGTAGCAAGGGTCCATCCAATGCTGACGCGTTTCTGCATTTAAGACAGCTATGGAGTGGTACGAACAACAATCAGTGCTGTCCTACTCAACTATTGCTGCTCAAGAGAATCAGAGACCTTGCAGCGAAAAAACGAAGAAGTACAATGCTACAGCGAAAAATAAGTGATTACTTTCCACAATAAAGGTTGCGCGACATTTTACACATGTTTTGCTTTTTCTTCAAGCACGTTTCCCGCATAGGATGATTTTCAATATTCGTATGGTGTCTGGTATCATATACTGCATGGATCGCATTCGGTTTTCGGTTATCCGAACAATCGCGTATCCGAACGGTGTCCGGTCCCAATTGATTTGGATAAACGACGTTCCACTGTAAAGAATTGACGCTCAAGTTATATATCAATCCAACGCCAACAATGAATCACCAAAAATTGAGTGCATACCAAATATTAATTTACAAAAGACTTTTTGAGTTGTGGCAACCCATTTCATTTTGAACCTAGAATCACACTTGTGACTATATTTTTAAACTTATATTTCGCCAAGTTGAAGGAAATTCACCAATAGTATGAGGGGAATATGTTACTGTCATAAGTTCTACATAATTTAACAGATATAAACAAAATCATTTTCAAAATAAAAAAAAATATCTTACAATGGGATGAGGAGGGAATAAAAAGAGCTCAGTGTTCTAGCTACATAATTGTGGTTTAAAACTGTAACTTACTAGCTGATATACCCGTTCTTCGTACGGGTGAAATGATAAATTAAACAATACAGATTGAAGGATAAAGAAGTTTTTAATGAGTTAATTTTGCGTGAACTGCAAATGTAACAACAAAAAAAAATCTTTTTTCGAATCTTAGCTGAACAAAAAAAAACATATTTGTTAAATTTTAAGTCTGTGGATCTAATAGCTGATAAAAAAGGGTTTTTTTAAAAAAAAAAAATTATAACGCTCCGTAACTCTCTTGTGGGTTGATTTTTGAATACACCTTCCTAAGCTGATCGCTGCTCAGCAAAAATAATCATATGAGTTTGACATGACATGTTAACCATTAATTTGTTTTTATTTGAAATTAAATGTTTTTATCAGAGCCGCTATCTTAACAACAGACTGCCAATCACATCAACGGAAAATATTCCAAGCGATGACGCTCAATACTACTGTGTATCAATAGATGTATGGTAAATGTCTGCTACTAGTAGTAATGGCAAGAAAAAAATATTTTCTATCGTTCGGAAAGTTCATCAACAGCAAAAAAAAAAAAAAAAAACACTTTACTCCCTAGGAGGAGGTATATGATGACAAGCTTTCCTGCAGGTCACAAACACCAAAGGGCAGGCAAGCATAAAAGCACTCAACGATTGGAATGTGATTATGGATTTCTTTCCTTCTAGTCGTCTAACGCTTGCATGTTGCGGCTATGGACTGATAAATTAAAGGTTCAAATTAAACACTCATGCTTAACTCATCAACAAGCCCATCTCGAAATATCATCTATTATCATTGGATCGGGAGCTTCGTGAGTGAGTGAGTCAATATTAACGTCGCACTGCTCAGCTACACGAGGGCTTTCGGCGACGGACCGCGTATTTTTGAACCATGGTCAAGTGACACGGACGACACCTGAGCTGGCACCCTCCTTTCCTAACTACGAAGCCATGCCAACGGGTCGGGAGCTTCGTAGACCAATTTAAAGGACCCACATTATATGGATCCTTTAGTTTCGCCTATGATCTTTGAAAGAAAAAGATCTTAACTGTCCAACCATTAATCCCCAATTTTACCATCCGCCTACTCCCATTGTCTGTGTTATGTTATTAAACAGAAATGAAGAAAAAAATTAACAAGAATCAAATGTTTTCTAAGAAAAGTAACTTTTCTTTATTAAAGCAAATATACAATAAATGGAATCAAAACTAGAAGAGAAAGAAGACATATGTTGGATAAAATCCATGCGGATAACAAAGAAACAGAAATGAAACAAATCTTTACTTTACATTAGATTTCTGTTTTTTTTTCCCAACTCATTGAGACACCCAATAGAAGTTCTAAAGACAACGTACTAGTGTAACAGGGGAAGGAGTACTATTTGAGTTCTTTGTAGTACCCAATCTCCCCATTGAGCAGAACGGTAGAAAAAACATTTCTTAAAGATGGCATTGAAGGAGTTAGGGAAGATTATATCACAAAACCAAACAAACTGGATTGGGAGTCTTCAAAGGTATCAAATCAAAGTTTTGTAGAGAAGGTTTATATGTACTAGATATATTACACGTTTCTAGAATAACACAAGAGGGTTGCATTTTTTGCGAAACATGTTTTAATTTTCCTCTTAGGGCATCATGTTACTTTAAAAAATATTTGGAATTCATTGTTATTTTCTGGAACTTTTTTATGTCAGTTTCATACACAGGGTGGCCATAATTAAACTGCAAGTGTTCAAGGAGTGCTGGGGAGAAAGCCACTGGGAATATTCGACTGAAATTTGGTATCTACACGTTTCAGAACATGCGTAAATCAAATATGCAAAGAAAAAAATCGCAGTTTTCACCCAGTATATGGCGCTGCACCGTATTTCAACGCTCACTGGTGGCATATACAACTTCCAAAACCTATAGACAGAGCATAATGACATTATAAGAGGCATGTAAGCAATGTAAAACATCACTTACATTTTATCAGAATTCCATACAATTCGCTTCAGTAATTAATTTTTTACAGTATCATGTAATAAAAAATTAACGTAAATTGTGATCACAAATCAAACTATTCATAAAGACGCTTTGGAAAACAATTAAACCATTATTTATTCAATCAAATTACCACATGATGTGCTCAATATGCGAACCACCAGATGCAATCACATGCTTGAAGCACTTTAATTTTTTACGGATAACACCTAAGAATGTGAGCAACACTTTATGCACAGTTGACCAGGGAAGAGATAATGTCTGAGCCACACTTCTTGCGCTCACTTGTTGCAGCATATTGGCTCCTGATCTGCTACTCGTAGTATCAATAGCGTCATCAAATTGTTGCACTCTTTCCAGGTTTACGGGACGCGCGACTCCCTCTATTGCTTGTCCTCTTGCTCAGTTCTCCTGTTTCTTCAAATTCAGAAATCATATTTTTCAAGCCATTGACACCCTCATTGGACCTCTCCTTAATCGTTTCATACGCCGGCATTTTTTCGGAGTTGCTGAATAATTGCCACCATTCTGATAGAATATCTTCACCAACAATGCACGTTCCTTCTTATTGAGAGTCACGATTGACCATTACTCAATGTGGTCTTATTTTTATACTGTTCTATGAGCTTAAAATTTGCATCAATGCCGTCGATAAGCATTGAAACACGGAACAGCGCCATCTATCGGGTGAAAATGGCGACTTTTCCCCCTTGCATATTTGACTTGCGCTTGTTCTGAAAGGGGTAGATACCAAATTTCACTGGAACATTCGCAGTGGTTTTCTCTCCAGCACCCTTTGAACACTTGCAGTTTAATTATGTTCACCCTGTATTATGAAATGACAAAGGCTTTGAAATATAAGAAAGGTTCACACATGAAGTATTCTCCTGGATAAATTAAAATTTTATTCATTGACTGTCTTGAAAACAAAATGGTTTTTTAATCGCCAATAGAACAAATCTAAAGTTCACACCAACCTAGACCACAGCAATACCAATCCAATACAAACACAGTAACGCATGAGGTACAAGATAAAACGTAGGCTTTGTCAAGCACTGGCACTGAATTTCGCTTCTCTGCAAGGGTCTTTATATAAGCCGTGAAATAAATATTAGATTGTTACATGCATGCCTTCAAATAGTTATTTTAGTGATTCGAATAGTTATTTAGTGATTCTCAAACTTTTTTTTGTTGTTGCGGTACACTTTTAACAATTTAAAATTTTGACTTCTTGTTGAGTAGTTCATTTACTACTTCGCCAAACGATTATGAATTATTTATTTTTATTGTAGGCGTAACAGGCATCTTAACAATACAATAAGTTTACATGAATTTTACTTATCTGTGTAAAATAGTTTATGATTATAATTTTCAATGATAAATAAAATAATATGTACGACAAAGACGACAAAATGTTTATTGAGTAATTAATTACAAATTAATTATAAGAATATGTTTTTAATGCGAAATTTGAGCTTGATGATTTTTGATAATTTCATTTATATTTGGTCTCTGCATTTGATCCCTTTCCGTTATCTACATTTAAAGGTCTCGATCTTTTTCTCATTTTTATATTTGTAATGCTGTAAATTAGAGAATCCATACAAATAAAATGTAGAAAATTGTAACAATATTGATAAAGTTTTTTGGCTATTATGAGATAATCACCTCTAATTTAAATCCAAAACGAATTAACTAACTCTTCTGGATGTTTTGAAGTTAAATTTCGATTATTACAAATCGAAAATAGCTTTTCCTCTTGATTCAAAGTTAATGAATATACAAATGTATCCGTTATCACAAATGGTTTACGCGAACCCAACCAAATTTTTTTATTTCCGTCTATCCACGAAAAATTAAGTTAAATATACAGTCGACTCTCGATATTTCGAAGTTGAAGGAACCAATGAAAAACTTCGAATTATCAAAAGCGTAAGAAAAAAACTCTTAAGTTTTTTTCCCGAACACATTTAAATTTTAAACTATTTCTCAAAGTAACAATTGTCCATATGTATAAAATTACTTAAAACCATTTTTAAAAAGTACATATTATAGAGTATAAATGTTATACAGAAGTTAAAAGTCATGTATTAAAATAATACATTTGTGTAGAAATTCTCTTTCCCTCTCCAACAAATCTCTTCCATTCCTCATTGGAAATGAAATCGTTTCGCACCCGGTTCCCTCCCCAACACCATTGGTTCTTCAAGGCAGGGTTCAATGCCACCCATACCCATTTGGTGCCACGTGCTATAAGTCACACTGATGAGCCATAAAAAGTTATGTCAGTCCAACGCAAAAAACACAA
The DNA here is from genome assembly GCA_019973975.1 of Trichonephila clavata. Classification (NCBI taxonomy): domain Eukaryota; kingdom Metazoa; phylum Arthropoda; class Arachnida; order Araneae; family Nephilidae; genus Trichonephila; species Trichonephila clavata. The sequence continues at coordinate 48,647 of BMAO01014347.1, forward strand.
TCTTATGCATCACAATAGCGAAACATTTTTTCTGAACCCATGGGTAGTAAGGCCACTTGTTAAACGAAAGATACGGACGCCTAAAAACGGGTGCTGTCAGAACTGTCCACTTGAAGAAGGAAAGCAATAAAAGTGTCTTTTCGCCTGAGGAACCGGGAAACACAAAGAAGGGGCAGACAGATTTTCATCAAAGGGATGACGTTACAGGGGAGAAACGTAGAGACAATACAACACAAAACATGTAAGCTCCAACCTGTTTACTATAGGACTCTACATAGTAAGTGTTCGAATATCTCGAGAGTTTTATAAGATAACTTCGAATTATATATATATTGCGTGTTGTAGTCTGGCCAGACACATTTACTTTGAAATATTGAGTGTACCAAAACGTATTGTTCAGTTCGAAATATCAAGAGTTTTTCTAGGGGCTGAGCGTATACTTCGAATTAGCGAGAGGTTCGTATTATCGAAAGTTCGAATTAGCGACAGTCGACTGTTCCTAGAATACCCTTATTTATTTTTTTATGAAACGGCCGAGAGGGAATGATTCGGTTTTAGATTTTATTCTTTTTCTTAGAGTATAATTAATAATTTTAAAAAAAATTGGCAGCACACAGAAATGTCGTGGCGCAGTGGAGGAGAATAATTGTACCCCCTTTAAAATTTGTGTCTAGGGGTAGTTATTTTTTCTTTTATTAGCAAGATCATACCGTTACAGAAACATTGACGAGAGTATTCACTCTTTGTGGCCTCAATAGTTTTTCGGTTGGAATAGCATGTATTCTGAACCATCTGTAACAGTATTATTGAATTAATAATTATTTCAGTATTATCCAGTTTAGTTATTTCAGTATTATATAGTCAGGTCAAGAATAAGTATGAAATGAAGTTTAAATTGAACAACTAACAAAGCAGTATTTTTGTTGCAAACCTTCAAGGAATTCGAATTAAATTTATCAAAAGCTGTAAACACTTTACTTGTAGCCGCGTTTAATTGGATATTCTTTCAAAGTTTCAAAAATATTTGACACGAATAGTTAAGTATTTAGGATTAATTATTAACCTTCAAAATCATTTTAAACGAAGGAAAAGGTGACATAAATTCTCGAGGATCTTCAGACAAGGTATAGTATCTTGTTCATTATATTATTTTAAGGATGACAATTTGGGTCAAGGACACATCCTTATTCTTATGGAAGTTTTTTTTTTGTGTGTGTCGCTCGCTGAAAAATCTTATCTATTTTGCTGGTTTTATATTTAATGTTTTCTTAAACTATTTATAAACTGAAGGCATCATTCTATAGTGAAAATGTCATTTCATCTCGTATTTCCTATTTCGTCTCAAACATAATTTTCGTACTATAATCATGAAGTCTAAATTTGGATTCATTATCTTTAAAATTAATTAGTGCAATAAAATGACATTAAAATATAGATTATAATTAGTTTTAGAATATGCTAAGCATTTTTATGCATATTACAAGTATTTTTTTTGTACGTCTAAAAAACTGGTACACGGGGCTCCAAATGGTTTGAAATAGCCTTCTAGCATTAAATGTATCCATGGTTCTGTTATCAAATATTGGATTAGAGTGATAAAAACGTTGCAATATATAAGTTTAGAAAAAGAAAATGAAGTATAAATTTAAATAAAAAATGACATATAATTAGCATGAATAATATATCTGTAATATTTCAGCTAAATATATTCTTGCTTTGATGCTACAACACATGATGAACTGAATTTTTGGCAAATCAAGCCGTATTCCACAAAAAAAAATTTTTTTGGACGAATTCATCGTATATGATAAAGAGCTTTCATTGGTTTATTAAAAAAAATAATTAAAAAACCTGATGAAATCTCACGCAAAAGAAAAAAATGTCAACTTGTAAAAGCGCAACAGTCTTAGGAATAATATTATCACATACAATTTTTTCGCCATTTAGGCTTAAGTATCATTTCGAATTTCAAATACACGCAGCAGCAAAATACATTAATGAGCAGACGATAGTTTCTTTCGCCTCTATTAAAAGAATTTTTTAAAATGGTTGCCCAAAACCACTTCTGGAGCAGGAAAGGCATCAAAGGAACGGAGATCTTTTCATTTTCGGATATATTGAGAGGGCGGTAATTGAATTCCTTTGGAGGAAACACTTGTTCCATCCAACCTCTGAGTGGGTAGAAAAAGAAAAGAACGCGCCATTATATTCTGGAAATCGAAAATCATTCGAAATGCAGCCATAAAAAGAGGCGTAAAAGAGAAGCTATCGTTGATTTGTTCACCAGTCATCTTTTTGTGTGTGTTCTCTTTTTTTATTTTAAACTTTTAAGATTTGAATTATGAATGAACTACAGTCTGAAAAGTTCAATAACGTTCTATTGCCAGAGGTGTATTAGATAACTCAGTCTCCGGATTTGGTTACAGTGTTTGGGTTGTGCGATGATTAGTTTGCTCTTATGTTTTGTGCTTAGTAACATGCTTGGGAAACACATTTGAATGAATATGTGGTGTTGTGAAAAGATAATTAGGACTGGTGAAAGAAATTACACTTTTGTTTTTTTGGATTCGACTGTTTCATTAGAAGCATTTCAAATGGTGAACAATTTTTGTTTTGCTCATGTGATTTTCAAAGTTTTTTGAAAAGTTCTTTCAGTAGATTCTGTTTTTAAGATTCCATTTCTTAATGTTAAATTTAAGTTTAATTTCTTTTTTACCCTTATTATATGTTTATTATGTGTTTGAAATTATTTTGCTTGATCGTGATTTTTAGATATATTTTTTTGCACACACACAGTTTTTTTTATTTAATACCACAATATATTTCAGTCTCATTGACTAAAAAACATTAAAAAATAATATATTAAAGTTAGTCATTATAAAAATGAACAGTATTTAAACACAGAACTACATACAGTAGAATGTCGTTTATCCGAATCAATTAGGACCGTACACTGTTCGGATAACCGAAAACCGAATGTGATCCATGCAGTACATGAAACCGGACACTATACGAATATTGAAAATCATCACATGTGGGAAACGGGCTTGAAGAAAATGCAAAATAGGTGCAAAATGTCTTAATTTTACCTTTATTGTGGAAAATAATTAATTATTTTTCGCTGTACCATTGTACACCTTCGTTTTTCGCTGCAAGGTCTCTGATTCATCCGTTTCATCTTCGACAGGGTTGGATTCTTCTTGCATGGAAGTCACAACCTCGTCATCATTTAGCATTTGATATCCACAGTCTTCTGTATCTCTCCACTTTCTCTGCATCTCCACTTTCTGCTCTGTGAAACGGTCCACATTCTCAATTTATGTCTCTATGTCGCTGCGGCCTGCTCTGAATCAGCCTGGCCAGAGTTCAACTCAACAAAGGCAACACTCTAATTTGGAAACAACTGACCTATCACCCAATGGAAGATAAGCCACCAACCAAACTGAAATTCCTGGGCCACATTGGGCTTTCTGGCCACTTTGGCAATACCAGAAACAACCATGAGACAGCTAATGAAACTTATTCAGTATACAGTACAGAAGTGATAAAAACTGGTTTGATATTTATCGCTTCGATACAAGTTGTCTGATAAGTAACGACGTTTTACCTGTATACTCTTCAACTATTTTAATTACATGGAGCAGAAGACAACTATGAACAACCACCTCTTATTTCTTTGGCACATTGAACTTGAGCTTGCAATAATTTCTTTGATGAAACTTTGGCTTTAGAATAAGAAATAATCCCTGGAGGCATTTTGGAATCATCTAGGCCCCCAACTCTACCTCCTGAACTGTGAATCTTTCTGGAGCTCACAGCAGGACTGCACTGAAGTTGGAGAACCAGAAACAAGCTTAGTATTAATTGACAAAATACAAAGAAAACAGATATTTTCTGGCCATGCTCAAAATATTTTTCCTTACAGCTCAAATCTCCCATTACTGCTTAATTTTCTATTTTATCCATCATTGCTACTGTATAAAGGTGATTTGAACTAAGGGTGTTAACCTCTCAGGGCGTTAACTTTTCTGGGATAATTGAAAACATTAACAATATCCAAATACATGTTTTTAAATTTAAAATTAAATAACTGAATCTTTGCACATTTATTTATAAAAGGAATGAGGTTTCCAGAAAATGTGTAAAATGTTTAAAATATATTAATTTAAAACTATAAGAAGGAAAATAAGAAATTTTGCACAAGAAGATTAATTGTTTATTGCGCCTACGCCATTTTCAAAACAGCCCTGGATGGCTACAAACTGGTGGTAGAATTATAAAAATGCATCATACGCCTGGGCTCTTCCTCCCAGTGGCACATTAAGGACTATTATGTCTTTGTATTTCAAAATATTTGTGCAGATGGAAATTTTTAAAAATTTGAAATATAATTTTTACATTTTAAAAATATAGCCTGATGTATTCTATTGGATGAACTTACTACAGAAGAAACATTATGATTTAAAACTTTATAAATCATTTTATTAAGCATTTGCTTAATACTTTTAAAATAGCATGGTGCAGGCTAACTTAGTAATTAATATTTCCTTAAGTAAAATTTCTTTATTTCATAGCTTATAATTTTAAAATTATGGATTTATTTTAAATATTTTACACTTTCTAAAGTCCCATTCCTTTATAAATAATGTTTAAAAGCCTAATTATTTGAATTTTAAACAAAGAGTATAGACATTTAAGACATGATATTTTTCAGCCTCTGCAGCACACCCCTAAGACCCCACTGCTTAATGACTCCCCAAGTAACTTTTTATTTTCATACTTTTGAACTGGTAAATACTTGATGCAGAAAAGAGATGAAAAGTGATACGTGGCGCCTACATTAGTGACCACCTACATTCCAAAAGACATATTTTACAACAAGACAAGTAAGGCTCAAGCCTGGAGAGGTGTGTGACCCCGGGAGCCGAAGGCTAAATGTGAATCCCACATGGACAAAGCCAATAAAGGACTGACGACGGCGGTCTACGAAAGGCCGGGGTAAAGGATCTGTCTACTACTTGGGAATAAGTAAAATTAATAAGGCAAAATCTATTATCCAAAATGGTCCCTCAAATTACAATACTGGTTCTTTATAACTTACCTGCCTTTGACGCCCATGTGCATTATGATTGCCATGAACCGCATGCAGACATTCTGGTTTGTGGGTGGTTGATATACAAGTTCTAAAATGAAACTTCTTCAGCATTGCAGATTTGAAGAACTCCATTGACCTTTCTTTGATTTAAGGACTAAACCATCTTTAAAATCTTTATTTTAAAATCATTTTAGTTCCATTTTCATTGTACATCCAAAGTATTTTAATATCCCAAAAATTTAGAAATATATCAAATGTTTGTAAAATTTAAATTTTCTTGAAGATTTTTTTAACATTTCTTAAATTTCTAAGGCTTTTTTAAATTTGTATATTTTTTTTCAAAATTTTTTTTCAAAGTACCTTATAATATACATACTACATAATACTGTACATGGTATTTTCTGCTGCAATTCATTAATTTAAACAAATTTTTTCGTTGTGAAGCATAGAAAAATTATCAAAAAATCATCAATTTTGATTTTGAAGTTTTTAAAAAAAAAATTACTATGTATTTTAGAGTGAATTCCATGCACTGCTTCACAAAATATACATTTTAGAACATTTATAAAAAAATTTCACATCCCTACTTCAACTATCAAAAAAGCCTTAGGGTTTTGAATGATTGTATATAATCAAAAATTCCACATGGAGAAATATGAGTTTGAAGTTTTTATTCCATGAATAGCATGAATCCATCGAATAGTCTGAACCTTTTATGAAATGTTAATTAACTTATTTAAAACTGCTTACCATAAGAAATTGCAAAAATATGGAACAATTTAACATATACTGGCATAATGATTATATATAAGAAAACAAATGAAATATCAATATTTCATAAAGCTCTTTACCTAATAATTATAAAAAAATAAATACACCTCAGACCTAATTCCACATGCACAAATTTTACAACAACGAGTACAAAAGATGTTTATGCCCTTATTTTTAGCGCGTTTTTTACGTAGTGTAAGAACAGCACTATTAGGACGCAAATTTCGTCTTCGTCTTCGTTCCATATTTTGTCGTACCTTTTTCTCAGTCAATAATTAACCGATTGACCTCGGGTTTTCGGCATTGGGTCGCATTTGTGCCCTAGATGAGCCGAATAATATTTAAATTTAATAATTTAAAAAAAATTTAATTTTTTTAAGTATAGTACACACACACACACACACTACTTTCTGTTAGTAAAAAGTTCATTAGTTGCATTATTGTAAAACACAACATGTGAAAAACGCGCTAAAATTACTTGGCCATGCCAATGATTGATATCTTGTTTTTATTTCGATGATTTTAAACGCCTTTGCATGTTAAATATTTTACGCGAATGAAAGCAAAATCATTTAACATTTTATAGGTAAAATATATCAAAATCCAAGAATTGCATCTGTGCATTTGTGTAAATTAACATGTAAAAATATTTTAATAATAATTGTGTTGAATTTCACATGCATGGCATATATATATATATATATATATATATATATATATATATCACCGAAAACAAATATATAAAAATGGGAGAGTTTTGCTATTCTTTATGAATTAGATGTTGAATTATCTGAGTTACCAAAATGAGGTTTAGTATTTGTGATTTGAGATAATCCATTTTGTGAAGTTCTAATTTCATTCATAATAATATCGTAAAAAACACGCACAAAGCATTTAAATCTTGACTAAATCCATTTGCTCTTCAATAAACAATCCCCAGACAGGAGCTTTTGCATAAATTGCACAATTCTTTCTTGAAATGATTTGTTACAGCATATTTCAGTCTCATTTACGCGTGGTAGAAAAATAATTAATTCATTTCTATCAAGCACTTTTCTAGCAGATGATCTGAAATGTGAGCGTGGCAGTTTTGCTGAGTCTGCTGTCAAAAATTTTTCAAAAACGTTATAAAAAATACAGGCAAATCTTTGAAATTTTGCAGACATGTTTAATAATTCGAGGTATTCTATAAGCCAATTAAAAATTTCGATAGTTTGATGATTTTTTGGGTACCATGTCGCCTTAACAAGCCAAAACTTGAAATTCTAAAACGAAAGTTCAATTATGTCCCCTCCTTCCCCTCACTCACTCGATTTCTGCAAAACACATTTTTAATGGATCTATATTCGACGATTTGCCAAATTTCAAGTCTCTAAATCTAGTAAATAAAAATGGCATTTTCTTTATCTCTTGTAATCCCTTGCAACCCCCTTTACAGGAGATCTTCGCAGAACCCATTCTTAATGGATCTATACTCAACAACAACAACAAAAAATCATGTTTACTATATTTCATGTTTCTTATAGGTTCTTAAAAACGGAAATTTTACCTGAAATGCCGCTTTATTTCCTCGCAACCCCCGTTTTCAGGGGATTTTCGAGAAGCCCGTTATTAACAGATCACATATCAAAAGAAACATGCATATCGAATTCAAGTCTATTCCAGAGATTTCGTGATGATTGAGTCGCTTTTCTCCTATATGCATATTCAGATCGCGACTTCGAGCCTTTACGACTCTGAGATACAATTTTGTACTCTTAAAGCGAATTCATTACATTTTTTTCGTTTGAAAATTAAAGTTTTACTCTTAGAAATTTTAATTAAGACGGATAAAAAGCTAATAAAAAAAATTTCGAAACACGGAGACAAAACGAAAATTGGTACTTTTTCAATTCCTATTATTAGCTCACTTTCTCTCTATATATTTTACTTATTTATATATATATTTATCTTGTTCAAATTTTCAATCGTTAACAAAATATGTTAAGTCAATCGTTCCAATTAATTTTTCTATACTTGTACTGGATGACATTTGATGTTAATACAGTCTTTTCAAATATTAATTCATTAACTAAATTAAATTAATTACCGGTTTCCGACGCCAATTTACATTCGTCTCCATTGTTGTAACAATTTTACTGTTGAAAGAATGACAAAAGTTGGCATTCAAAACCGGTTTTTCAGCCAAACTAGCCAAACCGGGTGTGCATTGTTGCAAACAATGCAGGGAAATCATGCCCTTTTTCCAATTCCTACTATTAGTTCACTCTCTCCCTATACAGTATATCCTGTTCAAATTTTCAATCGTTAATAAAATACTTTCTATTCATCCATTCCTTATATTACTTATTTCTATTCTTCAACTCTTAATAAGTTGAACACCAGGCACTATTTTGAATAATAGAAGCAACGAGGATAAAAAAGAGTTTCGATTATAAAAGTAACATCAATTTTTTAGAGTCTAAAAACAAATTCTCGATTACATAAATAAATAATTCCCCTCTCCCGAAACAGTAAATCCATTAAATATCAAGACAAATAATCTAGATTTTCCTTCGAGATTTTCTTTTCCAATCGTTAGCTGAAAGAAAAAAGCACGGGGAAAGAGATCTCCCATTTCAAAGAAAAGCCGTGATGAGAGAGAGATCTTTAGCTTCAACGTGAAGCGTGAACGTAGAGTGAGAAAAATATTTCATAGTATTTGTTATCCTATCTTAATCCGTGTTGTAGAAAATCAAAAGACGAAGATTTCTTTTCTCTCTCTCTTAAATTTATCATTAGAGGGAAGAGAATTGTTTGAACTTCCGCTCTCGTAACGGGAGTGCAGATAACTGGAGGTTTTGGATGATTACAAAGGGCTATAGAAGTATTTCATCAAATGACCCAGGTTTTCACATAGCAATTGCTTTAAGTTGTAGATACGAAGAGTTTATTTGGAGACGACTGGAAAGTCAATCGATTTAAGCTTCATTTTATCCAATAGAGAAAGAGTAGACAAAAAAGTTTAAATTAGAAAATAGGAACAGACCTTTGTTAAAATAAAACATGTTGCTTCTTTTTCTAACAGGATTTCAAGAAAAGTAACATTTATTATAATACATAACTCAATAAGTCCCCGGCCTAACAAATAAAACAATAAGTTTTACGCAAAATTGAACTTTATTTATCAAGAGATACTCCCTTTTAAGAGTGATACATTCAGTTCCGGGCTCTTCTAATTTTTTTAAAGGATTTGTATTTGTCTCAAAGCAGTCTTCTACTTCGCAATCATTTCTTCATTTTCTTCAAACCTCTTTCCCATGTAGCATTCTTTTAAGGTGTTCAAATAGCCAGTAGTCAATGGGGGGGGGGAGCTAGAAATGGAGTGTATGGTGGGTGGGGAAGTAATTTGAAGCACCATTCATTCAATTTGACCATCGTATTTTTGGACTTGTGGCACGGAGATTAATTGTCTTAATGAAACAGCACTTTTTATTTTTGTATTTCTGGGCATATTTTCTTTATTTTTTTTACATTCAGTTGATCCGAAAATGCCATGTAATATTCACTATTAATTGTTTTGCCTTTTCTCAAGGTAGTTGATAAATAAAATTCCATGTGCATGCCAAAATACGGACGCTATAACCTTACCAGCTGACGTTTGAGTTTTTGGTCAATTTGCACGGCTTTCACCTGCTGCTGTCCACTCAGCTGACGATCTTTTTCATTCAGGTGTGTAGTAATGGATCCATGTTTCATTCATTGTCACATATCTACGTAAGAAATCATGTTTATTTTGATTAAACAGCTCCAAACAGCGCTCTGAATCGTCGATGCGTTGTTGTTTTTGATCGACAGTGAGCAAACGCGGCAATCACTTTGAACACAGTTTTCTCATTGAAAAATGATCATGCAAAATAGCGAATGCATTGCCTTCTGATACCTTTAAAAATCCTCTTCTATCTCATGCAACTTCAATTTACGACAGAATAAAAAGATTTTTACAGACTGTTTTCGATGTTTTCCGGAACAACTGCAGAATTTGGGTGGCCCGAACGTTCAACGTCGTTTTCTGTGCGACCACGTTTTAAGTCAGCATACCCCCTCTTAACTATTTTTAACACTTATCAAGCCATTATGCTGCTTAAACAGTTTTTTCCCCATGAAAAAGCAATGTTTAATTAACACACGCGAAATTCTTTTTTCCTCCATGGTTTCTATGCAAACAAAAGTTGCTTCACTTAAGCCACTGTGATTTTTCAACTAAACCAGATATTATCACGAAAATTTGACAGGTGTCGTTTGAAAGTTAGTACTACTAGGTTAGGCTTAGAAAAGTTAAGAGGTAGTGCCATCTATATGTTAGACCCGGGACTTATTGAGTGAGATAACTTATATCAACTATATTAGTAGCATCTGTCGCCAAACTAAGTATTTTGATTCACTGAAGTACTGGCTCGGTGGCTTAATGGTAACGTGCCTGCTTCATAAGCCTAAGGTTGTGGGTTCGATCCCGACTGTAGTTGATTGATTTTCTGGATGCGAAAACTGTAGGCCCGCATGTCATATGATTATGTGGCACGTAAAAGATCTCTTGAGTATCATCTCGGCAAAATTAAATCACGACAATATTTATCATTCGACGAGAGCTTGAAATGTATAAATTCAAGCATCCAAATTTCTTAAAGAGAACCATCAGTATAGATGGTGCCACCGATAAATGGCTCCCCAACTTGGAGATTTGCCATGTTTGTAAAGGCTAAACTGCCGAAATGTAGCCTATTAAATAGTAATTATAAAAATTCACTATTAATATTAAATGAAGAGGCAACTATATATACAATTGTTTGCTTTATCCAATATACAAGCTTGGAAAAATCGTAGGCATGAATGTCATATGATTATGTGGCATTTAAAAGATCCTTTGAGTATCAATTTGGCTCTGGTACTCTCGGCAAAATTAAATCACGACAATATTTAACAACCGGCGAGTGTTTTAATTAAAAAAAAATTATACTTCAAGCATCCAAATGTGGCAGAGAGGGCCACAATGAAATGGCTTTCACATCTGGGTACTTGCTGTGTCTGCAAAGGCTTGGTTGCCAATGTGCAGCCCAAAATGAGGGAATCAAATTCCTTTAAGCAAATATAATTTAAAAATATATTTAGGAGCAATAAAAAGATTCAGTTGTGACGCGATCTGAAAATATATAAGTAATTTACCGTCATTTTATTTGTACAAAAAAGTGAATAAAAAAAAAAGGCTAAAATAAAATATTTTCTCTTATTTTAGTGAGAGAATGTAAAATATTAAAACTTCCTGCAAAACAAACGCAATCACCGAATTTAAAATCTGTATACATAGTTAACGGAATTTTAAATTTTTATCAGCTCTTGTGCAATTTTAATCACGTGTCAGCTCTTCAAGATTATCACAGAAGGCGAACGAAAGATGGGATGGAAACCCTTAGAGCCTGAGAGAGAGAGAGAGAACAAATCCTTTGTCAAACATCGTTACTATTCGTCGCTCGCTTCCGTGACGTCATTGTTTGACTGCAGACGTCAAGAAGCGTGCGAAAAAGGGATTATCATCTGAGACATTAGAAAATGGAGAATGGCATTTAAAATTCGTTCGAAAAGAAAATATAAATTGCTTTTGAATGTGCAGGGTGAAGCTAACGTCACTGTATGCACTCGAAGTTTCAAACTCATCAAAATAATTTATTTCGATTAAAATGAAGCTAGCTTGGATGTTTAAATCCGTTCAATAATTTAAGCGTAATAATTTGCATGGAATCAAAAATACCAGGTGGCTATAATTATACCTCCCCTATAAACCGCCTCCTACAGCGCAAATGAGCAGAATGCAGCAAAATTTTGCATATAGGCTATACACGAGAATATCGAGAAAAAAATTAGTTCCAAAATGTCCACCAGAGGGCACCTTTTCATGAAAAACATGAAATTTAACACAATAAACTACCCAAGACGGAATACAGAAGCAATATTAACAATCCAGATTAGGAATTTTGAGTAGTAAAATTCAAAACTGAGAAAAACTGTCAGTTATAGAAGAAAAATGTCGAGATTTGTATGCTTGGAAAGAAGAGGAAGCTTTAAGCAAAATACATAGGTTCGGGTATAAAACCTTTGCAGACTTTGTCAAATTTAAGTCGATGTTTCCAGCTTTGCTAATGGCTATCTCTTTAATTAAAAGTGCGTTGTTGGTGAAGCTGTTATACGAAAACAAGAGGAATGCTTCTTCTGCAGTCGTGAATTTTGTCATAGAAAGCGTGGACCTATGTCTACTACAGGTATTCGGGTAATGATTAAGAGATTTAAAGAGACGGAGAAATTAGTTCAATCCGGAAGAGGCCTTGTGACGGATCTATACGCGTCATTTTTCCATTAATCCTCGTGGGGAAACTTCGGGGCTAGCATTCACGTTAATTCACAGCCTCTCAAGAAGAAACCCTGATATTTAAGTTAGTTTGACTATAAAAAGTCTAGGTTTTATAGATGTAAGATAAAAGGAGCCGGGGAGCTGTTGCGGTGATACGTAAGTGAGAATACTAGAATATTTCATAGCGCGAGTTAAGGAAATAGTTGTTAAGACATTAAATTATTAGACTGAGGATCTAAGATAGATTGAATCATATTTAGTTATCGGATCAGTAGCTCTTGTTCTCCTTGTCTAGGTCACTTAGTCGTGTTTACTTAGAGTTATACATTGAGAATAGATAGCTCGCTTTTTATGTCACTCCTAGAGTTTCATTTTGTAGTTTCACTTGTGATTGATTAAGTGTGTTTGAAGAGAAATAAAATAATAGTTATTATGGAAGTTGCTGGTGATGATTTGTTTCCCTCCACACCTTTAGGTAACAAGACGGTGAGAGAGGGGTGCCAAATAGGCCGACCCCCCCCCCCAGCCGTAAACGCATCGCACCGGTACTTGTTGATGCCATCAAGATAGCTGTTGACGCACAGTCACAGACATCAGAATTTAGGGGCAGTACCGCTCATGCAGCTTCTCGACGGACAGGCTATCCTCACAGCACTGTCCGAAAAGTACTCAGAAACATAATGTATTACTTCCCATACACGATCCGCCATACTCAGGCGCTGCTTGATGGGGACAAATCACAACGTTTCTTATTCGCAGACAGTTTTTTCAATAGAATGACTGTTGATCTGTCATGGCCTTGGAATATTCTGTGGAGCAACGAGGGTTATTTTTACCTCAATGGGACAGGTAACACACAGAATTGCTGCATTTGGGCTGAGGAAAATCCACGGATCCACACTGAAACTCCACTACAATATTCAAAGGTCACTGTCTGGTGTGGATTCACGGAGACATTCCTCCTTGGGCCGTTTCTTCTTCGAGAAAATCAGTGAACGTGGGCCTTTCACATGTTCCGTTACGGGCCGTCGGTGCTATGACATGCTGCAATGGTGCTATAGCATGCCTCAATTACAACATAGATGGGTTTTTCCATCGACCATTTTCATACAAGAGGGTAATCCCGCACAAATCCAAGGTTCCTTGAAGGTGCTTTCGCTCCAACATTTCATGGACGAACGTGTTTTAAGTCACCCTTCCCTAATCCATGGCCACCACGTTCGTCGGATCTAACTCCTTGCAATTTCTCGTTATGGGGTAATTTAAAAAGTTTGGTGGAGATGTTGCGAGTTGAAGAACTCCACAACGCTTAATGTGCGAAGCCTCGCAACTGATCAGTCACGATCTGCTGTTGAACAGACTGTCCATCACCTTGAAATTTTGCAGGTGGATGAGGGTGGTCACTTGGAGCACTTTTCTCTACATCTTCCTGGACGATTGACAACTGTTCCTCTGTTTACCTGAGATTCCTGGCCATTAACCTGTACTTGTTTCTGCAAACTGACCTGCTTTTTTTCTCTGTTACCTTTACTCAATGCGATGGTTCGATGAAAGGGTGATATAAAAAAATGTTAATATTAATTCTTTATTTTGTTTTGGTCGTTTATTGTGCTAAATTTAATATTTTTCCCAAAAAAGGGATTTTTGTGTGGAAATTCCCTAATTTTTTTTTCGAAATTCCGTGAGCGCATCTCGTGTACAGCCCAAGTGAGACTAAAGAGGGGTCTGAAATGAAACAGAGGTGGTTTCCACATGTTTCTTACAAACTAGGCTAACTTATCTTTGAAATACCCTCAGAATAGCTTGTGTCACGAGCCAATTTTGGTTGTCTCTTTTTTTCACCCTCCACCCCTACAAACGCCACACAAAAACATCTTATCTCTCATCAGTAGCTTTCGAATTTGGTGACAAGTACATCGCAGTGTGAGTAAAAATCAATGAGTTTGGTTCCACCTTATTCTTTGGTATTTTAGAAGAATTTTTTACGACCACAGTGGGAAAGAGCTCAGGAGAAAGCAAACTATTCCGCTTAAAATGAAGATGGAGCTTCTTAAGGTTATTGATTCAAAACAAAAGACGAAAATGGAAATCTGTAAAGATTTCGGTATTGCTAAATTTTGTAAAATTTCATTAAGTTTGTAATAACCGCCGGTTCCTGCTTGACTCTGAAACCCCTTGTCTATCTGTAAACCCGGCTAGGGGTGTGGGAGAAACTGAATGATCAACAGACATGATTTCAATCTAATAATTTATTCTTACCTAAATATAAATCAGACACAAAAACAATCTAATTAAGATAGGTGATCAAATAGTAGAGAGCGGAGGTCAGATTCTATAACACGGGGATACTACTACGGACCCTCAACTGAATCTAAGATAGCTTAAATACGTTCAATATAAACTACGTCGCACACTAATAAGCTAACTTCTAATTAAACAAGCTCACGATACCTATACTTTTTATGCATCGGATCCTACACTTGAATCTTGCAGGCGATCGGGATTGATCAATGTCGTTGGATCCACTGTTGTAATCGTTTTCCTGGACAACTCCAAGACCTCTTAATAATTCCACTATCTTTCAATCTTCAACTAACAAACTAACTCGCAAACTCTTTGCTAATTCCTACTTGCCAACTCCAATGTGCCAACAACAAACTCGCGAAAACAAAATTTATATAATATACTTCATTTACACAATCACGCTTTCTTGGTCGGCGAAAGTTGGTTGAATTGAAATATTTTTCCCCAGAAGAGTCCCCAAGGTATTAGTACAGTCGTGGATAGATCCGTCACAAGTTCTTGTGGATTTTTTGTTTGTTTTTTCATTGAATTTTATTAAATATATGCATATATATCTATGTAAATAAAATGTACTCTAGTAAACTTAATTTATGGAATGTATGTTTTTTTTTTTTTTTTTTTTTTGCAATAGCCTTCAGCACGAAAAAATATTTCAGTCCCATTAGTTTCGTGTTAAGCGATTTTTACTGAAATGTCTTTATGAAGTAGTTCTTTCTTATGATTCTCTCTTAATGACCTTTTATGAAATAATACTTACTTATAAAAACGATTCATTTAATTTCATATTTAATTATTTTTTGAATAAACACAAATAAAGCTTCAAAGAAGGGAAAACTTGATATCAAAGGGGAGAAAAGCAACGGACACTGTGGGGTAAAAATTTGTAACGCTCTGTTGCATTTTCACTTACAAAATTTAAAATGTCTGCAAACTTTTGGGATTACAGTTTCCTTTGGAAAATGTTATCTTTCGTTTAAAATGAGAAAGGGGCATTATGGACGCCCTGGTGCACAAACTCCATTGCCTTATCCGCGCCTGCCGTAATGCGTTTGGGTATAATATCTGAGATATTTTTTGATATAGAAAGAGACGCACAGAATAAATTATAGTGCTCTTGCAGAATAAATGATTTTCGTACAAAATATCTTGAAAGGTTTCATTTTCATATTTTAAAACTATTTCAGTAAAAATAATAAACTTAATAGAAGGTTTAAAATAATTTATTTTTTTATAATAAATAAGATAAAATATGAATAGAAAAATAGTTAGGTATCCGACTAC
Organism: Trichonephila clavata; assembly: GCA_019973975.1. Taxonomy (NCBI): domain Eukaryota; kingdom Metazoa; phylum Arthropoda; class Arachnida; order Araneae; family Nephilidae; genus Trichonephila; species Trichonephila clavata. Next base: position 64,480 of record BMAO01014347.1, read on the forward strand.
TTGCGACAACTATTTTTTAAAATAAAATTGAGATATGGGGATTTTTTTTGTTGTTTTTAGATTTGATTAGTACATTTTTTGAGAAATATGCTAAAATTAAAAAGAGAAAAAAAAATTATTATTACTAAAGTAGGGAAAATTGGTAAAAACTTACAAAAAATAACAGAAACGCGGTCCATTCTGTACCAAAAATTTATGAACAGATTTTCAATTTTTTCAATCTAATGTGTTGCTATATTATTCATTTTTGAAATGACCTTCAGGATAAGAAATATTTTAACTTTTATAAAAACTAGTTCACTTTACCTTAATTATTATATGGAATTGCTTAAAGAAACTGTGATTATATTCACATAAGAGGCTGTAAATTTTGTAATAAAACAGTGATTGATAAATCTTAACACTTCTACTGTTATACAAAACATACACAAAAATTTCACACAAATAATTATTTTCAAAACTTTTTTAGAAATTACTGGTCCCGTTTGAGTATTTAGAAAAAACACATTTCGAGTAAAATGCTTTTTAAAGTATAACATCTTACTTAAAAAGCAATATCATCAGCTTTTACTAAAATACTTGTAGTTTTTATTCTAGAAAACGGAAAATAATAAACTTGGTATTTTTATAAAGCAAATAAGATGGACTATAAAATAAATCATAAAAAATTGTCAGTTTTTGGCAAAATTCACAATTTTAGGGTAGTCGGATAAAAATCCATATGAATAAAAAAAAAAAGAAAAAGAAAGAATAAAACTTTTTTTTTTCATTCTTAATTTTACTCCTTTGATAAATTTATTTTTCTATATTTCCAACTCTTCTGTTTTCTGAGAAAAATATGCATGTCCTTTTTAATTAATACTTCATTAAGTAGATTTTATCATGCTAGTTTTATGTCCTTTTTAGTTCATTTTTATTTCAGCTGATTTTATCATGCTATTCCCAAATCTATTCTGTAGCTTTCTAGCTAAATGGCCATGACCACGAACTCGTGGGCGGCATAGGCGAATCGTGGGCTCAAGTCCTGATGCCACTGAAGATCTGCCACGTAGAAGAGCTAATGCAAGTTAAACTTAACGTGGCCTAAAAATATGGTGTGAAGGTTTGCAGGAGGGGATTCCAGCTCAGGTGACCTCCCCGTCACTTGACTATGGTTCAAAATTACAAGGTACGAACCAATAGCCCTTGTGTCTCTTCATTAAATCAAATGCGAATCTTTTATGTTTTTGTCAATATATTCATTGCTTTCACAGTAACAGTTTTCAAAATCCCAATTTTTATGACCCACCAATAAATAATTTTAAATATTTTTAATATTCTGCCAAATTGTCATAATTTGCCAAAAAACAAATGATCTCAATATTATAGTAAAGAGAATAAAATTATCTAGGTGTTTATTTTTTTAATAAAAGTGAAACCATTAGATTATAATAACACAAATGAAAATTGAGAGTAACGATTCACGCAGTCAAATCAAACCTTTCATCAGCACATACAAAATATGATGTATTATGTTTCGGTTTTTCTAAATGTGTTCTGTAACAAGGTAACATTGTAGAAATACCTTTTCGGATTCAAAATAACATGCTTTTAAATTTAATATGTATCAAAAAATTCAATGTACGCGAGTCATTTCTAATTTACAACTCATGCACTAGAAACGATGCAGAAATCTGTTCTAAAATAGAGCAAAATATTTCAATCTTTTAATTTGTGAACGAATATAATTTATGGAAAACATAGTTTTTTAATTAATAATCTAATGATTTACGAACACAACTTTTTTAATAATTTACGAATATATTTTTTTTATTGAAGGAAGAATATTCAGAATCTTCAGGATTGTGTCAACCAAATTTCGTTTAGATTAACAGATTTTAAAGTGAGTGAATGACTATTAATGTCGCACTACTCAGCTACTCGGGGGGTTTGGCAACGGACCTCATAATTTTAACATTTATAAATCTCGTACACCACACAATGTATTACACGAGGGTATACAACACATACAGAAGAAGAGATTACAACAGAAACACCCATGCACTCTCCGGGATCCGAACCCAGTCCCTACGGCACCACAGTCAGCTTCACTGACCACTATACCGGATGGGCGGCACCACGTAATTTTAAATTATGGTCCAGTGACTACGAGGATGACAACTAAGCTGGCAGCCCCTTTTCTAACTTCCACACCATACCAACAGGAGGACGTTTGAGCCTCTACATACTTAAAGTGCATCGGCCCTTTCTGAACGGTGGGTCTTCAGCGGTAATAGGTTCGAACTTATGACACGCTGGCCACGAGTCCGTTACCTTGACCACTAGGCTACGACTACTACGGCCACTAACAGATTTTAAATCAAATCAACCGGGAACGAAATGGTCATAAGTTGACTTATTTTTCAACACTATTATCATTCAAATAGGTTACATAAAAATTGTACATACAATACTATAACTCAGTTTAGATCTGTATATAATTACTACATACATAATACTAGTACACTCTATTGTACATAACGATGTCCTATCACACAGTGTAGTCCGTTGGTGTGATAGTTAGGAAAGGGGAGCGACAGCTTAGGGGTCGTCCTCGCACTTGACCATGGTTCAAAAATACGTGGTCCGTCGCCAAAGTGCGACGTAAATATTCATTCAATCAATCCCATAGTGTAATAATAGTTTTATATTTAGTTTTTTTGTGATTGGTGGATCGATTTTAATTTTGGTCGTAATATGAAACAACATGAGGGCCATGGGTGACGGACCTCGTAATTTTAAACCTCGGTGAAGTGACGAGGATGATACTTGAGCTGGCACCCTCCCTCTTTAAACTACCACACAACACCAAAGGGAGGACTTTGAGCTCGACAGATTTAGCATGCCTCAGTCCCTTCTACGCAACGGGTCATCAGTGACACCAGGAATCGAACCCGTAAGAGGAAGGCTACGAGTTCGTGACCGTAACCACAAGGCTACCGAAGCCACTCCCCTTCACAGAGTCCAGAATCTTCTGTCAAAAATGAGCTTTAATTATTAAATAAATTTTCAGTACTTTGATAACAAACAGGAGGAGCTTTTAATTTTAATTAGAGTTCAAATATCGAGGTGTTGAAATAAAAAAAAATAACTTTTCATTTTTATTCAGAATGTACTAAATGAAAAAGATGAATTTTATTTTAAATAATATGACATTTATTACTTTTATTTCTAATGAGGCTGTGAACTGGTGTTTTACCATCGCAGACCTAGTACATTCCCCGGGAGCTGGTATTTCTTTTTTGTGCGGCACCATATAGGGGGTATACCAATCACCGCAAGTAATTTTGACGCTCAGTTTCCTTCCCAGAGCAACCTGAAGATGCAAAACTGTTCTAGGAACTTAAAATTTACCGAGAGCTCCCAAGCCAACTAGGCTCCATAGGAATCTTTCACAAGCCGCGTAATTTGCTTCATGAAAATCCACCGACGTGGGTGGGGTTGAAACCGTAAACTTGACCGTACAAGTCCACCGAACCAGCATACGACATTCATAAAATTTGTAATCTATCCATTATTTACTTTCTTTTAAGAAAAACATCACATTTTTAAAACAGCGCTTGCTATTTCTTTGAAATTCAAAATAACACTTAACGATAATTTTGATAAATATCGCGACCTGCGTCACAATTGTGGAATTCTTTTGTGACATTTTACAAAGCGTTGCGAACAACGTCGCATCAGAAAATTTAAAAGTTTGTCTTCAATTTCGCTTTCATTGCAAAAACACTTATCAGTAACATTTTAGAAAAAGTGTTAACATTTCACTTGAGACACTTTTCAGAGAAAGACGGTCGATAAGAAATGTCATAAATTTTGCGATGAAAATAATTTATAAAACTAAATAAAAATTAGTTTTGCTAACGTGTGTAAAAAAGTGAAAGCCTTTATGAAAATGCTTTTGCAGGTAAAAATAACAATGATGCAGCGAAATATTACGTCGAATCATAATGTTACTTGACGTTTCAACCGCGGAAGTTTAATGTGATAAAAGAAACTGGAACTTAGTTTAAAAACCGCAATTCTTTCAAGGGATGAACTGAAAGTATCGTTCTGCATTGCATTCGAACCACTGGCATGCATGTAAAGCAAAAATGTAGTTCTGTTTTTGAAAGGAAAAAAAGAGCAGATATGTGCTGAATGAATGTAGCACATTTAAATTGAACGAAATATATTAGTAACTTTGAGTAATAAAAACTTTTAAATTACTGAACAAAGTAACTGTAATACCGATTGAAAAATTAACTAAAGGTTTCTTCAGTGATTCTTTAAAATAGAAATGTGAAAGGTAAATGTGTGCAGAATTTAAAAGAACCAGCTTTCACTTTTTGCTTGAAATATGCCTGAAATTATTTCAAAATATTTGTGATTGAGACTCAAACAGCCCATTAGTTGTAGCAACAGCGCTTTAGTTTAAAAATGTAATATAGGCGAATAATTTATTTCACTGAAATAAGATTCAAATGGTTGAAATTTTTTGTGCTTAGGCACACGTCACGACATATAGGAAAAAAACCCGCCTACATTACACCTAAAAAATGTCACCTAAAAAGGGAAATGACCCCCGAAGACCGTTAGAACACCTGAAAATGTTGAATGGGTCCGTGTGTCAATTCAGACCGGTATGTGACAATGATCCAAGAATTCTTCTTACCCGCTCTCCTCGAAAGGGTTCTTGACAAAGTGTGGTTACAACAAGATGGGACCACAGTCCACACCTCCAAGGTTTCCATGAGTGTTTTCAGAGCAGCCTCCACAAATGACATCTCCCTGCAAGGGGACGTAAACTGGCCTGCGCGCTCATCTGATTTATCCCCTCCTGAAAGCTTCCTTTCGGCTCATCTCAAGTAAATGGCTTACAAAGATCGACTAGTTTACAAAGAAGACCTATGGAACAACATCAGAGCCGAAATTGGCAATATTCCTGTCAATATGCTTGAAAATGTGACAAAGTTTTCGAATTCTACTGCATCAGTGTATTAATAACGAAGGGAGACATTTAACAGACATTGTGTTTAAAACTGTGTAGATTCAAGGATCCAATGTTGTGCGCTAGGCGGAAAATAACAATGAAGACGAATGAATCATATATTGTGTTTTATTGCATTTTCAAAACAGGTATTTCCCACGCCCCGTCTTGTACAAACGCGCTCCTTCGATTTTCAGATACGCTTTTATGATTTAATGTTGTGTTAATCCTTTAGCTTGAAGTAGTAGATTGAATTGAAAATTGCGTCTTGTTGCCAATTTGTAACCATAATATTGAACAGGGCTTACTGCATTTTTTTACTGTTCTTGTGTGTGAGATAAATAAATAAATTTATTACATCATTACGAAAACCTTTTTTTATATATAAAGAGATTATAACATATGAGTATATTAATTTAAACATTTTCCTTTGTAAATTATAATTGCTAACTGTTAACCCTTTATCTACTGCATTATGATTTGCTTCAGTTTTTTTTTCATGCGATATTTCTTTTTGAATAAATACATTCAAAAAATTAAGGGATAAACATAAACAAAATACTCAACTTTGGGAGATTTAATATATTAGAGTTAATTATAAATGATGAAAGATATTCAACTGTAAAATTAATTATATACACTGTTCACTTAAAATAAATAGTCAAATCGTTTTCTAAGGCCTTCATTAACATACAAAAAGAAAATAAGACACCGTTTGACAGTAACTACTTTTTCGGATCAAAAGTGACTATCTTCGCAATCCGATCAAAATGTCAGCTGAAAACGCAATTTCTGCTATAAAACTATATATATATTTACCTTCCCCTCTTTTAATACTCATCATAGAACCCGTGTGCCATATCTCTTGGAAGAGTGGATTTAAAAGAATATCCCTGCTAAGCGTCGTCAGAGTATTCGTAAACATGGTTATTCTATGTAATTTGAAAGTGAGTGGAACTTATAAGTACCGTCGTCAGATAAAGGGTTAAGACTATCTAATAACAAATTCAAAAGTAAAAAAAATATTCCAAGTCAAACCATTACACACACACGCACGCACACTATATATATATGGCGAATTTATTTATATAAGCTCCATTGCTGTGCCATTTTAACATTTAAAATTTTTTAATAATTAAAAAAATATTTGAAACATACAATTTCTAAATTGTTTTTAAAACATTGTAATAAATAATCCATCAATAAATACAGAATTATTTTTTTTTTAAATCTAAAAATATGATAAAACACAGATGTTATATATTTATATTTAGTGTTCTATATGCATTTCAATTTATTATTTAAACGATTTTATCTATATTTTCAATATATATTCCAAAATTTTTATTATAAAAAATACATATATTTATAATTCATTTTTACCATAATTATAAAAAAAGATTTATCAACTCGAAAGAAACGCAATATTACCAATAAAGAATGCATAAAATTACATGTATATATATATATATATATAGGTAGCTCTTTTTCGATATTTTCTAGCAAACTCAATATAAAAATTCGATGGAAAAAAATACCACACACACGCTATATTTAATGTTCGATTTTGAAAGTCAGAACAATGTCATAAAAAATATACTTCTATCTTCATTTTCTTAGAAAATGTATTTTACTATCGATTTTAGGGTCTATAAATCAATTTGAAGAACGAAAATAAAAAATAAAAAAACAAGTTCAAAGTAGCAAGAGTAAATTTAAAAAAAAATTCCCGTCTTTCTCTAGGAATATATATCGATATTCTTCGAGTACATTTAATATCATCGATTTGAGTTCAAAACAAACCTTATCAAAAGAATTGAATTCGGATTATATAAAAAAAATATCGATTTATTCTTAATAAATATTTTTTACTTTTTTTCTACCAATTCATTATTAAGATTAATTGCCACCAAATCGTGAATTAAATATATTTTCTCATTTATATAAAATTTACCGATAGCCGAAGAGAAATATGGAGAAACATTACTTTTAATTAAAAAAAAGTGCAAATTAATTACAATTAGAAAACGGTGAATTTATCTGTTTGTAACTCTATCTCACGTAAGTTAAATAATAATAAAAAAATGATCTAGAAAGCAAAAGGTACTTTGCTCTCCAATTTGCTGGTCCAAATCTCGCCAAGTTGGCACCATTGGCGGCAACACACAATAAGCACGTAAGAAAGATTAATGTGGTGGTAAAAGATTATTAGCGCGAATATTCCATTTGGCGTCGGTTGTATCATTTTTGTCGACTTGATTGCCTGCGTCAGCGAAACGGAAAAGTGCCGAAATAAAAATGAAATCGTTATACTATGCCATTCCGTAAAAAAAATATTTTTGGGTAATACTAGTCGTTACACCCACCTGCTTCACTGGAAAATTCAAGATCAAGATTATATTTGACTATATATGCATATCTTTAAGTTATTGACATATAATTCTTAGCATTAAGTTTTTGATTGAATTCAAAATCTTTTTTATAACCTTCAAATCTTGATTTTAAAAAAACAAGGTCTTTGATTTCTAAAACGGAAATGTATTTATCTTTTACGACCCCGTAACTTCCTTTTGGAATTTATTTGCGCAAAACCCTTTTTTTGTTGATCTTTACTCATAAAAGGAAACAAGCTTATCAAATTTAAATCTAATAGCACTAAAGTGGGTTCATTTTTAAATCTATAACACCCTCGTATCCCCCCCCCCTTGGGAGTTTATTTCCACAAAACTTGTTCGCAAACATTGCAAAATCAAAATGTTGAAAAATGCAGTAACTGCTTTCTTACTAAACGCGGGAACGGTTTTCCATTATTAGCTGCATATTTCTGCATTTGGCGACTTCGCACATATACATACACAAACTCTTCCTTAAACAAAAGGGTTTTTAGAAAAATAGTCCACTAAAAGTAAATTTAAAAACATATTGTTATTTTTGGCGGATACATGTTTACGGCTTGTTTGAAACATCAGCCAGTGAAGGGCCATTGGTGACAGACCACGTAATTTTAAACCCTTCTCAAATGACGAATATGACACCTGAGTCGGTACCCCCACTCCTAACTCCCTTCAATACTAACGGGAGGACAATCAGCGTCAACAGATTTAACGAGCATTGCCCCCTCTTCACATCAGGTCTGCAGCGGTACTACGCTCGAACTCATGCCATGTCAGCCACGAGTTTGTGTCCTTGACCACTAGGCTATCGTGGCCACTTGAAACATTAAAGAAGCTCCCTGCAAAATTTTGGAACGATACAAGTAAACGCAAGAATTTGTATAAGTGACAAATAAAGGTACTTTTTCATTTCGCCGGCGCCAGCGATAAGGTCGCCAAAAATGATACAACTGACACAAACAGAATATTCCCGCTGGTAGCCTTTTACACCACATTTTCAAACGAGGTCTTAACAGTTATGTCTTTTTCAATTCCTACTATTAGCTCCTCTCTGTAAATATTTATTTATTTATATATATATTTATCTTGTTCAAATTTTCAATCGTTAATAGAATACTTTCTATTCATCCAATCAAGTTGAAATACATTTTTTTAAACTTGTAGGGGATGATACTTGATGTTAATACAGTTTTTTCAAATATTAATTCATTAATTAAATTAATTACAGGTTTTCGACGCCAACTTAGATGTTGTTGTTGTCGTGTCCTTCCCGCAGGAAAGGAATGAAAGTAGCCATTGCCTGTGAGACAGGTTGGACTTCTAAACGATAGATGGCGACACCACCTATCTCCATCTCCACAATTTTGGCATGGAACTGAAGGGAAGGGAAATATTTTCCAGCCCCCTGCACTCGTAGTTTCTGCTGCAACCGCCCACAAGACTTTTGGACCCACTGATTTAACAAGCACGTACTCCGTCTATACTCGGTGGTATTTAGTGGCATCGGGCATCGAACCCAGTCCCTCGGGTCTGGAGTCCGATGCTCTAACCACTAGGCTACCGACAGCCAACTCAGATTCGTCTCCATTGTTGTAACAATGCAACTGTTAAAACAATCACAAAAGTTGTTGGCGTCGAAAACTGGTTTTTCTGCCAAACTAGCCAAACCGGTGGTTCATTGTTACAGCATTGCAGACAAATCATGCTCTTTTTTCAATTCCTACTATTAGTTCATTCTCTCCCTTTTCTTGTTCATATTTTCAATCGTTAATAAAATACTTTCTATTCATTCATTCAAAGTAGGAATTGAATTAAAATTCTTCTTTATATTACTTGTTCATAATGCATCAAAAATAGATCAAAACCAAACTAGAATTAACATTTATAACATTTTTTTTTTGTGGGTGTATATTGTTTGTTGTTGCCAATAAAGCCTGCTTGGTGAGTTTTGCTTCGGTGAAATGGAAAAGTGCCCCCAAAAAATGCACAAACATTCTAATTTATTCAAAATAACACTTCATAAACCCTTTTTAAGGTCTGGTGTACAGCAGTAAGTAACAATATATCAAAACTCTCCACTCCACTCCTTTAAGATCTCAATGGGGTATAATGCTGTATAGTTTCCCCGTAAACAAGACTCGATCGAAAGTTAAGCCCTAGCATGTTTTTACAGAATGCCTGCAATATAAGTCCTCTTCTACGAATAAGCCCTAGTTAGATGGTCAGCTTAAGAGGTACTGGACATTACTGAATGGTCAATCGACGTTCAGATACAACACAAGAGTACATCTAATGACTAACGCGCGTCATCACCATAATTCAATGGAAATAACATCCCCATCTCAAAACTTTTGTATTGCCTTTAACGAGCCAGTCAAAGACACTTCTCACCCGGAAATCAATGACTACATCGAAAATAGAATGGGTAGAAATGAGCCCGGTAATATTTTGAAGGCCAGGCTGCAAGAGGGGGATACGTGATTTGAGTGGGAATTTCGTGGGATAAAATGACAGCTGTTCTGCCGATGCAATGGACAATCTATGTGGACAGGAAACGCTCATTTGAAGAGAGTTCTACTGCTCGACGGAACAAGTTATGTCCAATGATTTTAGGAGGGGAGTCACATTCGGGTTTTGGAGATTCAAAACAATCTTTTAGAAGACTACGACAAAAGACTGTATTTAAATAAATGAAAATGTTTGAGCAGAAATAAGCGAATTAGTCCGATTCTCTGGAATATAAATAAATTCAAATTATTATACATGAAAAATAAGTCATTTCCTGAAAATAAGTCCTAATGGGCCTTTTGCTGTAAAAATTGGATAGATCTTAGCACGGCCCTCTATGTTGGCGAGAAAAATTTGGCATCAAATGTTTTTACGATATTTACAATATTTCAACAATGAGTGAGTATTAACGTCACACTGTTCAGCTACACGAGGGCTTTTGGCGACGGACCTCTTTATTTTGAACCATGGTCACGTGACGAGGACGACACCTGAGCTGGCACTACCTCTCCTAATTTCCACTCCTTTTCAGCTCTCGACAGATTTAATGTGCATCGCTCCCCTACATGGCGTGTCTTTAGTGGTACTCGTGACAAGCCAGCCACGAACCGATACCGTGACCACTAGGCTACCGCGGCCACAATATGGCAACAATAGTTTACAATATGGAAATAAAGGGAAGTATTAACCCTATCTGAACTAGATTTGTTTAGTGTTTCAGGATTCAAACACACTGAATACATTTTAAATTTAAAGGTCGAAAACGGTCGCGAAAGAGATTTTTCTAGAAAGCTGAATGTCAAACAATGAAGGGATTTTTTTCTATTTTTGAATGAAACGACCGCGGAAAGAATGTTAGAGAGAAAGGGAGATATACGATGATTCATTCAATCTGGAATATGTTTTTTCTCAATGCTGTTAGAAGTAATGGTTTTTTCTTTCTTTTTGAAACCATTTTGGAAACCACATTTATCTCCCTTGTTTTCGTCTCTGACGCCATTTTGAAAAACGTGATTTTTCCCTTGTTGTCATTTGGCGAAAAACTTTAGTCGCCAAATACACAAGAGAGCTGTGCTAGGACGTTACCCAAAAATTTAACATAAGACGGTCTTATTTCCAGGAAAACACAATAGTATTGATTCACGCACTTATGTTTGTTTTCCTGCAACAAAACTTTCCTTGCGGAAAATTGAGTTTTACAGGGAAAACTCGCTTTCCAGTTTCAGTTTGAAAAATATGAAAATAAAATCTAAGGATGGCGCGACTCGAGTTATACAAGAGGGGTCGTGGAAGAAGCAGGTATTATTTTAAAAATTAATTTTATCTAAGATTCATCACTTTATGAGCAATTTATAACTATTTTAATAACCTTGGGAACAATCTACATCTATCTCATATTATTCAAAACAACTTCTCTTAATTCGCTTGGAAATCACTTGTAAATTTCAACTAAAACTGCAACAGGAGTGTTCAAATCTGCTTCTAAATCACTTCCACAGCTGAGTGGGCGTTATAGTGAGAAAACTAACTTCAGTACAAACGATTAATTGTTAACAATTCACGTTCCTCGATTAACCTAATGCACCCATTGTCAGTGTTTATCTAGCATTTATATTAGCATAAAATCAAGTCATCTCTGCGGAAAGCAGTTTTTAAAATCAAATCACAGTTCAAGAATAGTTTCCACAAAAGAATCAGTTCAAGACCTGCGGATAGAACCCGTCGCAGATTGACTTTTCTATCGACACTTGGTATTTTTCTCATAAACAGGGATCGTACAAGTACAGTTCTTTGGGCATTTTAATGTACTTTCAACGAAGAACCCAGCTGGGAAGAGTTTGTGTGCTATTTTTAGACACCCTGTAAAAATGTCGCGTCATTTTTCAAATTCGTTGAGAATAATAAAGCAAAGTGAAAAAAAATTAGTGAAACATTCGCAAAAATGGACTATTAGATTACAAACGCAGTATAATTTGATCGATGCCTATTCTTTTATACATTCCTAACATATCAATATTAAAATATTTATGAAATACAAATGACAAATTTATGCCATTTGCTATAAAAGTATCTTAAATACGAAATGGGATAAATTCACGTGACGCTAACGTCAAACAATAATGGACTAAATTCATGACGGTCACATGATAATATAAACACGTGTTCTACATTGAAATCAAAACGGACAGTAAACTACGTATATAACTCGTACTTTTTATTCTATTTGTAAAACTTAGGTAAAATTTCAAATTGCATAGTTGGGTAAAGATGCTCAAGAGTTATAAAAAGAAATTTCTGCAAAAAGATTTTAAAACTAAAGAAAAAAAAGTCTTGTTTTATACATGCACTTTTAAATAAAGTGACAAATATTAATTTTTTTAAAAAAAAGTTTCTGAAAAAAGCGTAATTTGGCAACAACGAAGTGCATGAACTGTGATTTGCTGAAAATAGATAATTGCATTTATCGTGATTATGACGTCACATGTGTTTTTGAACTTGATTGGCTAAGAACACGTGGTTTAAAATTATCATGTGATTAGGACGTCACATGAATTTAGTCCATTGCAATGACGTGTTTTTAGCCAATCAGTTCATAAATTCGTGTGACGTCATAGTCATAAAATAAATTCAGTTACGTGTTTTTAGCCAATCATTTCATAAATTCGTGTGACGTCATAATCACATAATAAATGCAGTCCCGTGTTTTTAGCCAATCATTTTATAAATACGTTTGACGTCATAGTCACATAATAAATGCAGTCACATGTTTATAGCCAATCAGTTGATAAATTCATATGACGTCATTGCTTTTTATAGAAGCTTTCTTTTAAAAAGCACATAGGTAAACAAAAACATTTGATTTTCAAAAAAATATGTGTATAATCTATATATTTTTCTAAATTTTTAAATTTTTTTTAAAAAACCTTAATACGTTAGCATTTTTATCTCAGTATCAAATTGGATATTTTATCTAAATTTAGCAAGTTGAACAACAAGTACGTTTAATGTCAGTTTTGAATTCACTGGAGAACACGTGATTGCATTTATCACGTGAACATCATAAATTTAGCCCATTCACTAGCACGAATGATAAGACCGATGAAAAAAAAACCCAAAAGTATTGATTCCACAGACAACCATGGTCGAAAACGCCTTCGTTCGGAGCACGGTGGTGTTATTCACAAGAGCATTTGAGGAAACAGACCAGCATTACCGTGGTCATTTCAGCTGTAATCACCCGCAGAGCAGTATGGAATGTTTTACCAACACTGAGCTGGCAGTTATGCACCTGATTTTCTGATTGGCATAAGGAAATGCACGAGGAACAGGAAGATTGTTTTGCGAAAGGTACCCACAGAGAGATGCATCGGACAGCTGGATGTTGGCTAATTTGCATCATTATTTCTGTGAACATGGATCATTACGAGATAATAAGCATAGTGAGTAAGAGTCCCGCAATCCAACGGGCCACGGTATTTAACACATTTTATTCAATGCATGGAACAAAATGTGACGGATACCGTTCTAAGGTATCGAGGTACAATATTGGGAGTTCAACTCACTCGAGACCCGTTCTCACTATGCCCATTACCTCGTAATGAGTGGCGGCGGTATCCTAGTGGTCAAGGTATCGGATCGTAGCTCGCATGTCATGAGTTCGAGCCGAGTACCTCTAAAGATCCACCGTGAAGGGGAGCGATGCACGTTACATTTGTCGAGAGCTCAAACGTCTTCCCGCTGTGTGGTGTGGTAGTTAGGAGAGGTGTTGCCAGCTCAGGTGTCGTCCTCGTCACTTGACCATGGTTTAAAAGTACAAGGTCCGTCGCCAAAAACCCTCGTATAGCTGAACAGAGTGCGACTTTAATATTCACTCTCTCTCTCTACTTCGTAATGATCTCTATCAACACAAATTGTGATGCAAATCGGTGTGGGGGGGGGGTAATATTTTTGTGGTACATTTTGCGAAACCATCTTTCTGTTTCTCGTGCATTTTCTTTCTATCAATCCAAAAACTGGGTGCATATCTGGCAGCGACAGCTCAAATGACTGCAATAATATAGTTCAGTTTTCTCGAATGCTCTTGTCAACAACGCCACCCAACACTGAACGAAGACGCTTCAGACCATGGGTTGCTACGCAACTCTGAATCCTTTTGATATCCCCCTACCTCCCTTTCAAGTTTGTCCCGATGATCCTGGGACACCCTGTCTATTACTCTTTAGTCTCATTTCAACTGAAGTGAAAAAAATTCTGCGCAGAAACGGAGAGCGATTTTTTTCTGGCTGTATTCCCTCCAAAAGAGCATCAGTATCATTTGACGATGTTCATTAAATCTAATTAATGAATAGTCAGGCATGCATTACAAACGATGTTTCATTTTGTAAAAAAGAAAAAGGAAATGTTTTCTAGTTGAAGAGATCATAATTTTAGCTGATCGTCAGTGATTGATCTCATGGTTAGAAATTATAGAAATTATAGAAATAATTCCTGTTTTTAAAAAAAATAGACATGCAGATCTTAAATTCGGCAATTTTTTTGTTGTTGAGCAGATAACTGCTAAGAATGGTTTTTGAGGAAGTCGACGCACAATAGAATCTAATACGTGAATATATTTTCATTTGAAAACTAAGCAGTCGTTTTTAAATCAAGAGGTGAGACACGTAAGAATGTGTTTTTCAATGTAGTCGTAAGAAGTATAAATTTAAATATTGATAACTTAAAAACAATATATAGTCATACAGCATCATGAATGCCCAAGGAAGTGAGGTTGTTAGCTGATTCATATTTCTTTCCACTATTGACTTGATGTAGATGAAAAGAGCGTATGATAGGCTGGTTGATAAAAGATCGGACTCGTTATTGGTCAGTAACGGATTCCAAAAGAATCCGGAACAATGAAGCGGGCTGCCACAATTAAATATGTCGCCACTAAACGTTTTAAAGATGGCGTGGCATGTAGAAAAAGGTGCCACTTAGGTGACGACCTTGTCACTTAACTACGGCTTAAATTTTGAGACACATTATACATTGAGTAGAACAGAAACAGACACTTAAAAAAAAGTTCAGAGCTGAAAATTAAGGTATGCGACTACCAAAAAATTATGAATTTTGCTAAAAATTAAAAAAAAAACTTTTATGATTTTATTTTATAGACCATCTTATTAGTTTCATAAAAAATCCCAAGTTTATTATTTTCCGTTCAGTAGAACAAAAACTACAAGTGTTTTAGTAAAAGCAGATGACATTACTTTAAGCAAGATATATATACCATACTTTAAAATGCGTTTTACTCGAAATATGTTTCTTCGAAAATGCTCAAACGGGGACAGCGATGGTTAAAAACTTTTTAAAAATAATGAACTGAAATTTTTTGTGTATGTTCTGTATAATAGTAGAAGTGTTTTAACCTTCAGATTTACTAATCACTCTTTTATTTCAAAATTTACAGTCCCTTATGTGAATATTCTTTTATTTCAAAATTTACAGTCCCTTATGTGAATATAATCACTCTTTTATTTCAAAATTTACAGTCTCTTATGTGAATATAATCACTCTTTTATTAAGAAATTTCATATAATAACTAAGATAATGTGCTCTAGTGTTTGTAAAAATTAAAATATCGCTTATCCTGAAGGTTATTTCATAAATGAATAACACAGCAACACATCAGAATTAAAAAATTTAAAATTTGTTCATAAACTTTTGGTACGGAATAAGCCCCGTTTATGCTATTTTTTTGTAAATTGTTAACATCCCCCCCCCCATTTTAGTTATAATAATTACTTTTTCTCTTCTTAATTTGAACTTATTTTTCTTAAAATGTACTCAGCAATTCTAAAAAAAACAATAAAAAAATTCCCATATCTCCATTTTTTTAAAAAAAACTTTAATTACCTTAAATTAATGTTATTCATAAAGCCCTGGCAACCTGGAAGATTAAACAAGTAAATAAAGCATGAATTAATATGTGCAATACATCAGGTAAGGCACTACTAATTAATTAACTCATAAAAGAAGACGCTGTTCTTTGTACTCTCAACTTTTAACATGTTTGAAAGGAAAGAATTTTGACATACAATGAAATTAAACAGTTGTCTTTTATTTTGTTTAAACAATGGAATGCATTCTATGAGTGTAGGTGCTGTGATGCCTTTCAGGAAAGCTGCCCACCGTGTCGCGTCTTCATTTAATTAAAAACAGTATTCGCACTCTTTATAAATTGATAAGCGTTTCTCGAATACCGGTCGACATTTTGTTTGTCCCGATACGCAAAGAAAGTCATTTCCGGTCGAGCAGTCACTTTTCTGTTTGCAGAGCTGGCAGTAAAAAATTCCCAGAAAAATTATACCGATAAATTGATAGATAACGAGGAAATAAACAGATTTAAGAACTATAGAAACACTTACCTCGATGGATGATGCTCTTAAATTTATTTTTATCGATGTTTTATTTCATAATTCGTTGGACACATACGTGAGTTGAGAGATTTGGATAGATTCGAGCGTGGATCTGTAAAAATACAAAATAAATGTAAAATTAGTGATAAACATTCAATATCATCGAATCAATAAAAATAAAAAATATTTATTCATTCTCTAACATTATTTCATTTTGTTTCTTCATAAATATCAAAAGAAAAAAATGTAAAATTTTTTTTCTTTAATTAAAATATTCGGTATACTTACGTATTATCGCAACCTTTTGGCGACATTATATGAAACGAAGATATATGATTGCCAATTCAGCGCGTACGACACATAGGAAATCGGGATTGCTAATTTTGGCGAGTTTATTAATAGGGCTGGCGATTGTTGCGATAATATGTAAGTACGAACTATTCCATTTACACACTGACACCTATTTTAATACTTGTATGTTATTCTTAAGCAGCTGGAAAACTTTGGCGAATTATGGATTGTAAAATATAGCAATGAGGCTAAAAATGGGTGTAAAATGAAAAAAAGATGACCACAAATCTAAAATTTTAGGTGATTAATATCCAGCGGACAATTAATTTTTGGCGAGAAATTGCTGTCAAGTGATTAATACGAAAGTATTCATATTTTAAAAAGGAACAGAGTTCTCATGTTTTCGTTATGATTTCATTTATTTTTTAGAAATTTCTTGGTATTTACGTGTTATCGCAACCTATTGGCGACATAAAATTAAACGAAACATCTGGTTGCCGAATCAGCGCGTACGACACATAAGAAATCGGGGTTGCTAACTTGGCGATTTATTAGTATTGTTGGCAATTGTTGCGATAATACATAAGTACCAATTTTTCGGTACTTTTCTGTTTCGCCGGCGTAAATTTCACCAAGCAGACTTTATTGGCGACAACGCACAATATACACATAAAATAATGCCAGCAAATGCTAGTTCTAAAATTTTTTGGTTGCGACTTGTTTTGAAAATTTGATGGTAAGAGGCTACCAGGAATATTCCATTTTAGCGTCGGTTGTATCATTTTGGACGAATTTATCGCCTGCGTTGGCGAAACGGAAAAGTACTGAGATTTCTTTAGGTATTAATTTTATATTGGTACCCTATGGACTCTTTCACCAAATTGTTCTTTTAAATGTTTGCCAAGTTGAGGCGATAATATTGCAATATGGTTACTTCGATTTTTGTAATTTGGCACCGTTATTTTTTTTTGTAAGAGATAGATCATTCAGCATGTGCTATATAGTTTATGTACAGTGTTTGGGCATGTGGCTGTTTATTCTGTTTATAGGTTTATTTTTGTTTGGTATCCCTATTAATTTCAAGCAATTAGTTCGATTTTTAAAAATTTTGACAATTTTCATTTAGAATGTTACAACAATAGGTTCTTTTTGTTGTGTGTGTGCTTAGTATAATTATTTTTCAAATATTTCAGTGAGTTCATAGAGATATCTCAAAAGTTATTGATGAGTAACTGGATAAATTTAAAAGAATAAGGGTACAATGTTATATATCATGAAAAAAATTGTTTATCTAAATTCTCATTTTTAATTTATTTGGTTTTCTAAGTGTGCTGAATTTTTTCATTTCCAGTTAATATCTCGCTGTTGTCGTCCGTTATTTTATTTCGGATCTTACGGTGTAAGCTCGCACTGCCATACTAATAAATCTGTCGGGTAAAAGTGATTTTCAACAGTTAGAAAATTGTGAATTTCTACCATTTAACTTTTGATAAATGATTTCATAATCTTTTACATTCCATAAACAGTCGTCACTTTCCAACCCTCTCCACAGTTATTCCGTCTTGCACGCTCAAATTCTTTTAAAATATTTTTTTTAACCAATTTTTAATATATTTTTCTTTCTGCATTTATAAATTCTTCGCATTTTATTTTTTTCCTGATCCTCATATTTTTTTAACGCCGTTTTCCACGAAAATTGTAAGCACATTTCTTGTTATTTCATCTTTTTAATTTTTTCCCTCTAATTCATGTAATTCTACTATATTTACTGACTTTATCAAGCATCAGTGCCTATTTTTTTATTTATTACATGTCATGTTTTCAGTGATAACCGGATTTATTTAGAATAGAAATCTACTGGCCGCTATTTTGGTGGATATCAAATTAGCTCCATAACGAAAAAGAAATTTTTAAATTTGCAAATATTCACGCACACACACAAATGAGGAACAAAATTTCTTACAAAAAATATTTTAGTTCATATAATATCTAACTATAATATTTGTGCCTTTTTGCGTTTTTTTTAAAATTAAAATTTGCAAAAAATGGTATGTATTGTCATCGGAAAAAAGAAAAATACATCCTTAATGACTTTTATGATTATTATCGCAGCTGAACATAATTAGCATCAATGTTAAGGGCTCAAGGAAGACTAAATAATGATGCTATTTGAATAATTAAATACTTGGTTCTTACGTATTATACCGCCAACCAATTTTGCGAAATCGAAGAACACCGCTGTTATGGAACGTTTGGTTCCATAACGTTAAAGTATAGAAACTTGCGCAAAGAAATTCGAAGAACAATTTTTTATTCCATTAGGCTTAGCTACGCTCACATCAAAACATGGCAACTAGTCTAATGCCAAAATACGCACAGTTGCCAATCCGGTAAACTGAAGAATGTTACAAGGAAACTGCTTCCAGATTTACAATATTGTAGTGATATAATCTGTATAAGCCAGTAACAACCCCCGCACCATGGTGATCATTTTAGTGTAGTGGTTAAGTTACTTGGCTTCGGACCCAAAGGTCCCGGGTTCTGTCCTTAGGATAAAAGCGCGCCACTTCATTTGGTGACCCTAGCTTAACTAAGAAAAGCAAAACCTCAACTGATCTGTCGTGGCACCATCTACCCGCAAAAAAAAAGAGAGAGAGCAACCAAGAAAAAAAAATTCGTCAGATAAACGTGACGCAACTCCTCCCACACACAAGAAACTGAATGCTCCCATTAACAACTATATCGTTCGTTCGCCTAACCAACTCTCTGGTAGAGGAGTGTGTAGTGATATAATCTATATAAGCCAGTAACAATCTCCGCACCATGGTGATCATTTTGGTGTAGTGGTTAAGTTACTCGGCTTCGGACCCAAAGGTCCCGAGTTCTGTCCTACCAGGATAAAGGGTTCTACAAGGATAAAAACGCGTTACTTCATTTGGTGACCCTAGCTTAACTCTGTCCTTAGGATAAAAAAAAAATGCTCCACTTCAATATAAATACACAGTATAAATATAAAATATTAGTTTACATAAAATACAAATTCCTAATATTACAAATGCATAAATGTAAAATTATAAAATTCAATTTAAAAATTAATTATTTTACAAATTATAATGTTCTGTAATTTTATTAAATTTCTGTTTGTTTATTAACTTACTATGCTTGAGCGGTTATTAATTGGCAACAAATTGAATAATATTTGTCTCACCAGCCGCCAAATAAAAAACGTTGCCAGATTCTGTCATTATTAATATTGTGTTTAAACCTAAAGGAGAATAGCTTACACATAATTGGCTACATATTCCTGCATTTGGCGATGTCTTTTCATTTGGCGTATTGGTCCACAATATAATGTGTAAGTACCAAACACTTAAATTAGGACAAGGATATTAACTTCTGAACACAAATTTTCTTTTTATAGTTGTCATATTTTTCGTCAGTTCTCACATTTTTAAATTTTGTAGAATTCTGCAAGAAAGATTTCTAGTTACACAGCATAAATCAGTATCTCAAAAATTTGAGACGTTAAGATATTTTCTATTTAGAATTTTCCACAGAGTTTTAAGAAGAACAATAAATATTTTGTTTTTCAAATTCCAAGAAAAGTATGACAAAAAGCCGAATACAATAATATTATGAAGAGTGCGAGCTGTAATACAAGCTTACAATTTTGATTTTCTCATGTTACTAAATCTTTAAAACTAAAAATATTTATGATCTTTTCTTAAATAGTTTAGGAGATATATAGTTCTGAAAACGCCATAGAAATCCGAGAATTTTAAGGGACAATATACAAATTAGTGAATCTTAACTATCCCACGGTATTACAAAGCAGAAAAAATACTGTTACATATGCTGGGTAATTAAAGCTTAAAATATAGTGTAAATATTTCGTATCTGGAAGTTTCATACGTTAATATTACTTTTTGTTGTATTTATTTAATGTTAAATATTGTAATATTTGCAAAGAATGTTGTCCTTTACATTATGATGGCGTTTCAATCGAAGCTTGGCGAAATATTAGTGATATTTTTCCTCTCATGCGTTAGTTGCAGGAGGCTGTCGAGATTCTTCACCACCGTCATCGCTTTCAGTACTTCCTGGTCCCATCTATTCCATTTTGGTTAATTTGAGACCAATACGAGTAACAATATCATGGACCGATAAACCACACTCTCAATAGGATACGATCCTGCCACTAGAAACACTGATTAGTAAACGTTTCCTCATTCCTATACTAGACGTAACACTATCGTCTCTCAAACAACCAACATTAAAAAGTTATTTCTGTAGGAGAAACTCCTTGCGTTTCTTTCCTTTCATGTACAATTTGAGATGCTATTTCTCTCTCCTCTGCGTCGTTTAATTACTCTTAAATACTCATTATTTGTGTATTTTTGTATTGTATTCCTTCCATGTGGATTTGAAATTTGTGTCATCCATTTTTTTATGGTGCAATTTTGACAGTCAGCAGTGCATTTATATAAATTAACTTTATTCGGTTGAAAACACACTGAGAAATAGATTAGGGACAATATTTAGAGAGAAATTGAAATAGTGTATTAACTTTATAACATTATGCAGTTTGTTCTTAATTTAAATTCAACAACCTTTAACCTTCAAGGGAAATAAAAACTCACGTAACCTCTTTTTATCAGTAATAATTTATTAATGCAGTAATTTTTTTTGATTTCAAATTCAAATACCACATTTAATACTTCCAATGAATATGAGATATTTTGGGTTTTAATAATAGAATTGGTAACGCAGTATACAAAATTATATTTCTCATTTTAATTTTAGATTGCATTAATTTTTTTCAGGGTTTCAAATGTTTTTAATAAGATAATTAAATTTAAATATTTAATGAAAATTACTACGCGTTGAAAGATCTTATACATTTTTAAATATGCATGTAATACAGTTTTTTTTAACCGAAAAAAATATGCAACAGTAGTTTGAAGAATCGAGTAATATTAATGTATTAATATATAAGAAACTGTGTTTAATAAAATTTATATTTGAAAGTTATTTAATCAAATTGTGTTACATAAAACGGATATATCAACTTTCACTCTATAAAAAAAAAGTTTTTTCGTGATGATGCAATAAATTTATTTTTCATCAGATATACTTAGTAAAAAGGGTCCTAAAGAATTGAATTTAACTGAAGAAGAGTGCCTAGAGCAAATTTTGTGAAAAAAAGGAACAAAATGAAGAATGAGTATGAAAGACGGAAATTTTGAAAGAGATTGGTTGAAAATTTACATTAAGAACAATTAGAAAAACTTAGAACCAGACGGCGAATTAGAACTACATACATGTAGAATACAGTTTTATAATTTAAGCAATGAATATAGGAATAGTTGTATAATTTAGTCCACCGTAAGGTGAACAGAGGGCAAGTTTCTTAAAATTAAATTTTAATATTTATTGAGGAAATTATACTGCACACAAAGTACGGTTTCCTTTTATGTAAGGAAATGTTTTACAGGTTTTATATTTGTTGAAAAAAATTCAGCTTTGATTATAGGAGATAAACAAAGTTGTTTCGTAATCATTGAAACAAGTAATATAAAAAAAAAAAAAAGTCAATTCCTACATAAGTCAACGAAATTTTTTTTATTTTAGTTACTTTTTATTAAATAATTACAATTAATATAAATATGTATATGCAAATGACAGAATCACACCATTAAGTGACACAATAGAAAGCGATTTTCCTTGCAATTTTCCATTTTCCTTTCTATATAGAGTGTTAGATTTTTTTTGTTTTTATTTATTACTATTTATTCATTAATTAAATTTAATTATTCTAAAGAATAGAAATCACATTCTCAGTAAACAGGCCATCCCAGGTGGGATTCGAACCGTTATTCGAACTAGGTGGTATTCGCTACATGGACACAACAAACGATTTCCCATTTTTATATATGGTGTTGCACAAAATTTTTTTTTGTTAGTATTTATTCATTTTTCAAAATAATTAATGAATTAATATTTGAAAAAACTGTAGTAACATCAAGTGTCATCCACTACAAGTTTAAAAAAAAAATTTATTTGAACTTGAATGGATGAATAGAAAGTATTTTATCAATGATTGAAAATTTGAACAAGATATATATATATATATATATATACTAGCTGTTACCCGCCCGCTTCGCTGGGTATTTCATGATGTTTTATAAATTTTTACTGCTTATATATATGTATAAATTATTGATATCTAAGTCCTAGCATTAAGAATTCGATTGAATTGAAAAATATACTTATACCTGTAACTGTCACCTGTTGATAAAAAAAAAAAGAGCAGAACTCATCTAATTTGTATTTTCTAAAAATCTCTAAAATTGAAGCATAGAATGATGTTTGCTCTTTCGTAACTCAAAAACCAAGTGGATTCCCGCAAAACCAATTTTCGGTGGATCTCTACTCCGTAAATTGAACATGCAAGCCAAATTTCAAGTCTAAATCTAACAGAAAAAAGCAATAGTTTTACTATAAATATCCCCGTAATCCCGTTGAGAGCCGTTTTCCAAAATTACCGCTCTTAGCGGATTTCAATTCAACAAAAGAAAAATGCAAACCAAATTTCATTATTATAGTCCTTGTATCTCGAAAAAAGTATTTTTTTTTTGTCAATACGTCCCAGTAACCCCCTGCAACCCCCCAGAACTTGATTTGCTTAAAATTTATTCTTAGTGGATCCCTATTCAACAAAAAAAAACATGCTTAAAAAATTTCAAGTAAATGGGTCTAACAATTAAAAACCAGGAATTTTTTTCTGTAACTCCTCTTGACCCCTCGCAAACATCTTTGGGGGTCAATTTTCATTTTACTCTTTGTTAGAGGAACTCTATTTCATTAAAGGAACATGCCTACCAATTTTCAAGCAGGATGATCAAGTAGTTTAAAAATGGAAATATTTATCGATTACTCCTCTTAATCTCCCGAAATTAAACTTCGTAGTTGATATTCGCGAAACCCATTTTGTAGCGGTTCTCTACTTTACGAAAGGAATCTGCTTATCAAATTTCAACACTGTACGTCTAACAGTTTAAAAATGGGGATAATTGTCTATAACGCCACTTGAGCCCCCGCAACGCCACTTCTGGGTCTGTTTTCACAAAACCCATTTTGTAGGGGAATTGCACTCTATGAAAGGAATCTGCTTATCAAAATTTGAAGACTGTTCGTTTAATTAATTAAAAATGCAAAAAAAGTATCAATAACGCCCCTTGAACCCCCGCAACACCACCTAGGGGTCGATTTTCACAAAACACATTTTGCAGTGTATTTCTATCCTATGAGAGGAATCTGCTAACCAAATTTCAAGACTGTGAGTCTAATAGTTTAAAAAAAGAAATAATTATTTATATCTGCTTTTAACCCCCCACAACACCCCTTGGGGGTC
This sequence comes from Trichonephila clavata, assembly GCA_019973975.1. Classification (NCBI taxonomy): domain Eukaryota; kingdom Metazoa; phylum Arthropoda; class Arachnida; order Araneae; family Nephilidae; genus Trichonephila; species Trichonephila clavata. The sequence continues at coordinate 88,492 of BMAO01014347.1, forward strand.
AATTTTCTCCAAACCCGTTTTGTAGCGGATATTTACTCCATGAAAGAAACATTCCTACCAATTTTCAAGCAGGTAGGTCAAATAGTTTTAAAACGAAAATATTTATCTCTTACGCCACTTATTCCCCTGCAACGCCACTTAGAGGTCTGTTTTCACAAAACCTTCTTATAGCTGATCTCTACTCTATGAAAGAAATATCTTTATCAAATATAAAGACTGTGCGTCTAATAGTTTAAAAATGGAAATAATTATCTATAACGCCCCTTAAGTCCCCTCAACGCCACTTGGGGGCAATTTTCACGAAACCCATTTTAGCGTATCTCTACCCTATGAGAGGAATCTGCTTACTGAGTTTCAAGACTGTACGTCTAATAACTTAAAAATAGGAATTTATAACGCCCCTTAAATCTCCCGCAACACCCCTTGGGGGTCAATTTTCCCAAAACCCATTTTGTAGCGGATATTTACTCCAGGAAAGAAACTTACCTACCAATTTTCAAGCAGGTAGGTGAAGTAGTTTAAAAACGGATATATTAATCTGTTACGCTCCTTAATCCCCCGCAACGCCACTTAGAAGTCTGTTTTCACAAAACCCGTTTTGTAACTGATCATTATTCTACGAAAGGAATCTATATATCAAATTTAAAGATAGTGCGTCAAATAGTTTAAAAATGGAAATAATTATCTATAACGCCCCTAAGCCCCTGCAACGCCACTTGGGGGTCTATTTTCAGCAAACTCATTTTGTAGCGGATCTCTACTCTCTGAAAGGAATCCGCTTACCCAATTTCAAGATTGTACATCAAATAGTTTAAACATGGAAACAATTATTATTAAAGCACTTAACCCCCCGTAACGCCCCTTGCATATCGAATTTCGGAAAATCCTTTCTTAGCTGATGTTTACTCTATCAAAGGAATATGTCTACCAAATTTCAAGTCTGTAGGTTGAATAGTTCCAGAGATTTCGTGATTAGTCAGTCAGTGAGTGAGTCGCTTTTCTCCTTTATATATATAGATATATATATATATATATATATGGTTTTTTGCTCAGTATTATTAACAAAAAGGGGGAAGGCTGACTGGCCACAAAACATGTTCAACCCCACTTTTATATAAATTATTTTATATATAAGCTGTCCTAAGTCAGCAATGTTGATAATACTGTAGCATCCATATTTTTATATTTAACTCCAATTATTTTTATTTTTTCATATATCCCTTCTAAAACCTATTTTCTGGTTAACTTGTAATTTCAATTTTGATTAATGTTTATTCGTGTTTCTCGTGTAGAGAATTTTTCAATATACATATAAATATAGCACTGGATCCTTTTTCAATTCCTACTATTATAGTTCACCCCCCCTCTCTCTCTCTATATATATATATATAAAGGGAGAGAGTGTGAACTAATAGTAGGAATTGAAAAAAGGATCCAGTGTATTTGAATTCTGACCTTAATTCAAATGACCCGCATATTACACAAAACGGATTCCAGTATTTCACTCTAACCCACATTTCCTAAAAAAAAAGTAAAAAAATCTGCCAGATTATAATTAGCTTTAGGCATACACTGACCTCCAAAATTTAAGATACAATTATCTATTTGTGCCCAATTTAAAAATTAATGAGCTTAAGAGTATATTAATTATGTACTAAAAGTTAAGTATAGACCGCATCATAATTTTAATATGAAGCAAATTTTGCGAAAATAAATAAGTTGCAAAATTTTACTGTTGATTAAAATAAATGGATTCGTGTTTAAAAAAAATTAAATGAGTCTTAATAAGGAATGTGTCCACCTGCTATATATTGGGGATGTCAAAATTTTCCACATTATTAATTAAATTTTCAAACAATGGAATTGGAAGCACACACACACATACACACTGCTCATTCCTACAGCAACCCTAATCATTTAACGATATCGGATGAGGATCTATATTTTAATTTCAAAGCAAAATTTGACCAAAAAAATATTTAACTCCAGAGCAACAGATATTTCTATTTGTATTATATATATGAAAGAAGGGAAATAATTTTTTTCTTTATTTCTAAAGTTCTTTTTCCGTGGATTTAAAATGGCTTAAAACAGGGAGAGTAACATATTTGATAAATAAAGCACATTATAAATATTATGGCTATGGAGTATTTTAAAGTTTTATTGGTGAGAATCAAAATTATTCTTAAAATAATATAAATTTTCTTTGCATATCACTAAAGCATCTTCTTCAGTTGGAAATGCAATTGTCATAGTAAAGGTATAAAATAAATATAATTGGTTCTATTTCTGTAGGAGTTAAACACCATGCCACCGAAAGAAAACTCGGAAAAGTATATAAAAAAACACAGCGCAAAATTACACTCCTGAAAATTGATTTTATTTCAAAATTATCTTGCTGATTATGTATGTATGATATCCCATGGAACCTTTTCTTTTTGTAAAAGGTTAGATCATATCCCTTTGCTGAGGACGGCAATGTTAGTCAAAACAGCATTCCACGGCAACGCCATCTAGCGTGCTTATTAAAACGCTGGCGTGATTTGTTTTCGTCAGAGGTACACTAACACTCGACAACAAAGCAGTGTCTTAGCACATCCCATAATGAGTTTTATTTAATCTCTAACGTCCTCCCAGAAGGGACTATCTATCCTTCCTATATATTTATATGCTTACATGTTTTAATTTCTATTTTGTAAATATTCTCCCCTGTAAATACTCTCCTATAACTCGTAATACATTATTTAGTTTCTTTAAACATGTTGTCTATTCTATTTTTCATAGTTAACCCATACATCTTAAAAACTCCTAGATACCCTGCTATCTGAAGAATCTAACTTTTTTTGAAGATTTTGGTTGGATTCCCACAAAAATAATTAAGAATTTTGAATGCAGTCCTAAAGTAATTATTTAAACTATATTTTAAATCATGTACGAATGCTTTTGCACTTCGAACACAGTAGATGATTTTCTTAAATTTTCCTAAAACATGTAAATAAAAATGTTGATAAAATTTCAATCTTCAGTAAAAAATAGCCGTTCATTTTATTGAAGAAAATGTATAAGCTGAATAAATTGATTATATGTTTATTTTTATTGGTTTGCACTTTCAAAATTTCTGTTAATAATTGAAACCTCCAGATTGTAAAACCAGAAGCTAAACATTTTAAATTATTGTAATAATATAATGGAACAAACATTTTATTTTTTTGCACAGAATACAACAGTGGTATTTTAAATTCCATAAAAGAGGAATTGTAAGTAATATTTATTTTTAAGTATCAAAGATATTTGGATTTTTAAAATGCTTATTTTGTATTTTTTTTTCTTTTTTAAGATAGATGTTATATTATTATTTTTAAACTTAATTTTAAAAACGTCAGCTAGATATTGAGAAATATTTAAATATATATAAATGATTAACAGACGATTGTTGTTTGTAAAGAAACCACATTTTTTAAATCGATTGACAATGGACAATTTTTTCAAAACAGTATTCCCCCCCCCCCATATGTGTATAATTCAAAAAATATTTAACTGCAAATTTTATAAAATATTTGCTCTTTGTTATTAGAAATTCGGTTAGTTCACTCTTTTCATACTGGAATATAATATATTTAAAATATAAATAAATTACATTTGTAAAAAAGTCGTTTGCATATTCAAAAACTTATAATACATTATGATAAGCATAATGGATTCTAACAACCATTTTCACATGTTACATATAAAGGATAAATCTGTGTTCGGAGTATATTTTAATAAATTCAAAATTTTATTCATTAAAAAAATAAGAGAGAGAAACATCAACTTGAAATTTAACAATCTGTGCTTTTAAAAGACTTTATGCTCTAGGGGGATTACCGCTTTCAATTTCTATAAGCAATATAAATTGACATCAGGGAAAGGAAAGAAATTTAAAATTTCTTGTATAAGAGAGAGAATAGTTGTTGTCTGGAAGGGGGGAGGGATGACATACTGAAAAGATTATAAGACTTGGAAAAAAATTGGCTTTATTTTCTTTAAATTTCGTTTCGGATTAAAATGGATGGAACTACGGAAGCATTTATTTATCAACAAAATAAAGTGGGAAAATAAAACAAAATATGTCACTGTTGTCTCCCGAATCTAATTTTTATAACAAAAAGTTTTTAGCTTAGCTTAGCGTCATTTTTTCAAATGTACTTTTCTTTCCAACATAAGATACATTTTTGAAAAAAGTAAATTTACTACCTAGTTGCACACGTAACACTTTCAGTTCAATTTGTCAGAGTAAAAAAAAAAAAAAAAAATGAATATTTTGAAGAATAAAACTAAGCTGAGGATCGAAAAAGAGAATTTAAATATCTTTGTTTGTTATAAGGAACTATTCTTTACCAAAAATAAAAATTGCAGGAAAGTTATTATATCCAGAACTACTTCATTAAACATTGCTAATTGGTTAACGGCTCATTTAGTAAGTTGGAAGTGTACTTCCATTTTTTTTTTCACGCAAACTGTCGAGGTTTAGGTCTTTTGAAATCATATTGAATCGCACTTCATATTCTGTGCTTAGTGTGTATTTATTTTTTGCTTTTGTAGCCACATACGATACGAAATATTTTTCAATTAAATACATTTTTCAGAATGGCATTAAAATGCTTATACTAATTTAAAGAATGATTTTAGTGAAAAATCTCGTGTATATTTTGAATAAATATGCAAACTAAAATTTATATATATATATATACATAAAATGTGTTTCATAAATGATGGGAGTAACTTTAAGGGGTCAAAGTACACATCAAGACGAGTAATAGTAAATAGGAAACCAAGTGTCCCAAATGTCTTCCGAAGGAGAAAGGCGCCATCAAAGTTTAGGGTCCTAAATTTCAAATGATGATAAAAAACGGAAAAATGGATCGATTCATTCGCGGGTTTCACTAAAATCATTCTTTAAATTAGTATTTTCTTAAGAAAAAGTTTTAAAGACAAAGTTAAAAAAATGCCGTTAGAGGGCGTTCTAGACTTTGGAGTACCGAACAACTACCTTTTACAAGTATTTTTTTTTATTTTGTTAAATGTTTACAAAAACTTAGATTTTAACTTGAATTTTGAGCGCAAAATTGAAACCATCGGAAGCAGTTAAGTGGCGCAAATGTAACCGCGTTCAGGGGGTGGGGGGGAATTGAAATGCTCGTATGTAATGATCAAAATAAAAAACGATAAATCAAACTTTAAGAGGCGATAGTACAACATAAAAACAATCAACTTTGATTAGAAAATGCATGATTTGAATTCAAATGCAAACGTGTTAGAGCATCTTCAAATTTTATCCATGCAAGCGTTATAGCTGCAAATTTCTGGAAGAAGAACATGAAATTGTGATATGGGGAAGAAGAAGAACGCATATGCAAATTGTTATTAAGATAAAAGCCACTGACCCGAGTGTGCAAGTGTAAATCATGGTACAAACGTAACGAAAGATGTTGCCCTTCACTAATCAAGAAAAGTCTGATATGCACTTCATCTACGGAACTGCAAATGGGAATAGTGCAGAGGCGCGACGATTGTACGAAAAAAGTTTCCCAACAGGCGGTTGCCCAATGATAAAACATTTGTGCGCTTGCACAGACAGTTGTGTGAGACAGGATCCTTTTTTGGTGCACGTTCAAATGCAGGCCGTGCAATGTCTAACAGAACGGTAGCTGTGGAAGAAAAAATTCTGGATATGGTGGCTTATCATCCAAATACAAGCACGCGAGCAGTGAGTGGCTAGTCAAATTGAAGTATCACCCTCCACGACATGGCGAGTACTAAAGGATGAAAGTATGCATCCTTTTCATGTCCAACGAGTCCAGGAACTGACTCAAAGGGATTTTCCTCGTTGAATGGATTTTGCTCGCTGGTATCTGCCGAAGAACACCCTAAATCCCAATTTTGGTGCAACTGTGCTTTTTACAGATGAATGTACACGTGACGGTACATTTAACACCCACAATTCCCACCAATGGGCAGATGTAAATCCACATGCGTCTTCTACACATGCATATCAGCGACGATTTTCCATAAATGTTTGGGTAAGAATAATTGGTGACCATCTACTTGGACCTTATCTTCTGCCAGAACGCCTGGATGGAAAAAAATATCTTACCTTTCTGCAACAGGTGCTGCCGGAAATGATGACAGATGTTCCCCCTCGTATCCGGCGAGTAATGTGGTTCTAGCAGGATGGAGCACCAGCTCATTTTGTGCCAGAGGTGCGAAATTATCTAAACGCAACCTTTCCAAATCAATGAATTGGGCGAGGTGGTCCTGTCCGTTGGCCAGCGCGATCGCCCGGTCTTTCATGCCTGGATTTCTTTTTGTGGGGACACCTGAAGAGTCTTATGTATGAGACTCCTATCGAATCTGCAGAAGAACTCGTCGCCAGACTTTCGGCAGCTGCAGGAGAGGTGCGCGATACTCCTGGCGTGTTTCAGAGGGTTCGAGAATCCCTTCTTCGCCGTTGTACCGCATGCATCGCCTCTAATGGTCAGTGTTTCGAACAGCTATTGTAATCATTTCTAATTAAACTTTTTTTACAACGTAAATGTTCTTTGTTTACTTTTTTGTCTCTTAAAACGAAATCTGTTTCAGCGCCCTCTATCACCTTCGGGTTAAAATTACGAGTATGATTTCTTTGATGAATGTTGCTTGTTTTGGTGTTGTACTATCACCTCTTAAAGTTTGCTTTATCGTTTTTTATTTTGACCATTACATACGAGCATTTCAATTCCCCCCCCCCCCCCATGAACGTGGTTACATTTGCGCCACTTAACCGCTCTCGATGGTTTCAATTTTGCGCTCAAAATTCAAGTTAAAATCTAAGCTTTTGTAAACATTTAACACAATAAAAAGAAATACTGGTAAAAGGTAGTTGTTCGGTACTCCAAAGTCTAGAGCGCCCTCTAACGGCATTTTTTTAAAATTTGGCTTTAAAACTTTTTTTTAAGAAAATACTAATTTAAAGAATGATTTTAGTGAAAACCACAAATGAATCGATCAATTTTTCCGTTTTTTATCATCATTTGAAATTTAGGACCCTAAACTTTGATGGCGCCTTTCTCCTTCGGAAGACGTTTGGGACACTTGGTTTCCTATTTACTGTTTGTTTCATCTTACAGTCCACAGATGGCGCGCTGCGCATTCCGTTGTAATATTCTTGTTAGTAAATAAACAGTGTGTGTTCAAACTCGTTAGGGTGTGGCCGTTCTTTGTTATCGAGATTCAATTTCTTTTCAGACAAGTTCATTTTTCAAGCATTTAGTAACTATTTGCAGGTAACAGAAAGGATGGTGTTCCCTATTAGAGTTTAAAAAACCAACAAGTCAGGTAAGAAATTTCGAACCATTCCTATTTCGACCATTTTGGTCCTTAGCAGCCGGAGCTCAGTAGTGAAACATTCTAATTCAAAACTCCTGGCTTGTTGTGCTTCGGCAATATTTTTTCAAAAATATTGTCATAATTCAATTGATGAAAAATTCGAACTATATTTTTTCTAAAACATATTGTTATAATTCAATTCATGAAAAATTCAAATTCTTTGTTGTGTGAATTAAACTTAAAAATAAATTTTCGAAGTGTAATATTTCAGAATTAAGTATTCAAAAGAGTTTAATCTGCTTTGTCACAAACTCCCATCTTCTTAAAGCGACAGCAGCGCCACCTTTGTAAATGGAACAAATTGATTCAGAATTAAAATGGACGCGTAGAACAAACATACTGAAACTACGCGGTAAAAACTAAAGTTGATAAAGATGTTTATAAATGTTATTTGTTTAGTTTAATTAGTGTCGTGTAATGTCCCAAGTATTTTTGTTATGTGTGCTGTAAAAATTAAAAACATATAAAATTCACAAAAGGACTTTTTATTCATGGACTTTGATTTGCATCACTGTGTGGCAGCCCTCCATTGACAAGGTAAGCCATTTTACCTTGATTGTTTTCTTCATTTTAAATAACAAAAAATGAAATCTGGCGCCCGAACAGGGACTGCCACTTAAAAAAGTACTTTGTGAACATTTTATTTATATGTGCAAAAGAATAACTTTTATATGATATTTTGCATGCTTGAAAACAAAAGACTCTCGCACATAATAATCTTTTGAGAAATTGATATATTTGATATCTATACAATTATTGATATAAATTTCACGATTTAAAATAACTTTGTATAGACTGAAGTGAACAAAAATGGCATTACAATCTCCAAGTCAAACTGATTCAGATGAACTAAATAAATTGAAACGTAAGCGCGGTTGTTTACGAGGAGCAGTAACGAAACAAATAACAAAAATCGAAAGTGACATCTTAAAGTCAGACATAACAATCGAGGATTTAGAAGAATCTATCGAACTTTTAACTGAAAGGGGCGAAGAATTAAATTAATTGACTCCCAAATTGAAAGTCTGATTCAAGTTGATCAAATAGAAGTTGAATTTGAAAGTATAGAAGAATATAAAGAAAAAATAACCAGAACGCGATTCAAAACACGAAAAATAATTCAAAAAATTAGTAAAGGATCCAACGCTAATAATTCTTGGCAAGATAGCAATATATCTCTAAACAGCTCGAGCCAAAACGAAACACAAACAAAGGAAAAGGAACGCATCAAATTACCAAAATTAACTATCCCTAAATTCTATGGCGAAGTTAGTGAATGGTTAAATTTTTGGAATGCATTTAAATCTGCCATTCACGAGAATGATAATGTGTGCAAAATTGATAAATTTAATTATTTAAGATCATTTTTGGGAGGTTCTGCATTTAGCTTAATCGACGGATTAGAATTAACAGCCGAACATTATGATCACTCAATTGATATTTTGAAAGAAAGATTCTGTAATAAAAAGATTTTACTTAATGTACACATCGATAAACTACTCCAAACCAGCCCATTAAAAAACTCAAATGATGTCAAAAGTTTTCGTAGCCTCTTTAATCATATACAAAAAAATATCAGAAGTTTAGAAAGTTTATCTGTAAAAAAAGATAGCTATTCCAGTATTTTGGTTCCCATTTTAACAAAATTATTGCCACTTGACCTTCTTTTGGAATATAATAAATTACCGAGTAATACTTCTGATTGCGAAATCGATATATTAACAGATTTTTTGTCTTCACAACTCACTGCAAGAGAACGAACCTTTTTAAATATAAATAATTCTATTCCGGAAATGAAACCTAGAACGAAAATGAATCATACTGAATATCGGCGCCAACCTACGGCATCAATGTTAATTAATGAGTCTGTTCCGTCTAGGAAAATTGAAAACGATCAAATTTGTTTATTTTGTAAATCCAATAGACATTCTGCAGTCTTTTGTATAAATAATCATTTAAGTTTGGAAGAGAAGATAGAAATATGTAAGCGAGCTGGTTCTTGTTTTAGGTGCTTGAATCATAAAAAAAAAAAAACGCCATCTTTCTTCGTCTTGTAGGGCAAATGTTAAGTGCGATTTATGTTCTGGGAGGCACGTGACTGTAATGTGCATGGGAAAAGGAAAAGCGCGGAGGATTTTTCAAAAACAGAAAATAATGACAGCGTGTTGAGTAATGCTTCTATTAGAAGCGAGTGATGTTACAAACGATTATTGTTAAGATCTCAGGAGCTAAACAAAAACATATGATTAGATTAATTATAGATTCTGGCTCATCAGGTAGTTACATTTCAGAATTCGCGGCGCGTAAATTACAATTAAAGGATATAGGACATGAAACTGTTGTGCATGGGTTGTTTGGGGGATTGCAGAAAAAAGAGAAACATAAAAAATATGTTATTAATCTGAGTAATGTAGATAATAGTTTCGAATTGCGCGCTTAATGTAATGGAACAAAAAACTATTTGCGCACCGATTCCAAAACTAGAAAATATGAAACTTATAGAAGAAATTAAAAATTATGGAATCGACCTTAGTGATTTAACGGTAAATGAAAACTTCTGTTTATATGAAAGTAACGTTAATGAAATCCACGGATTGATAGGTGCGGACTATGCAGGGAAACTGTTTACAGGGGAAATTAAGAATCTGCCAAGTGGACTCGTTGCGATGAATACTTATTTCGGATGGACTATAATGGGGAGAACGGGGAAGGTTGCAGCGCTAGTGAAGTTCTTTTATCGCTTCATGTTATGATTTGAGAATTTGTGACCTATGGTCACTTGATTCGCTGGGAATTAAAGAACCGAGTATTTCCCAGTCGAAATCGGAAATTGAGGAAGCGGTGAAGGATCATTTTGTGCGTTCATTAAGAAGAGATGACGAGGGTAGATATCAGGTGTCACTCCCATGGTTAGAGGTTTCATCCTGAATTATCGGATAATAGAAACATTGCCGAAAGACGATTAAAGTCTTGCGTAAGGTCTTTACAAAAAAGAAATTGTTTACAGGAGTATGAAAATATATTTAAGGAATGGGTCTCTGAGAAAATTATAGAATCTGTTGAACCAGAGGAACTTGCTAGGGAAAAGGGCCATTTCTTACCACATCGACCCGTCTTTAAAGAAAATTCCACCACTAGAATTCGCCCAGTATTTGATGCGTCAGCCAAAGAAAGAAATTCAGGGTCGCTGAACGATTGTATTGAAAAGGGGCCTAATTATTTGGAATTGATCCCTAAGCTTCTTAACAGATTTCGGCAGGGAAAATATGGAGTGATTCGGATATACGACGAGCCTTTCTCCAAATAAAAGTTGCTCCCTCTGATAAAAAATTTCTCCGGTTCCTATGGTGGGAGGAGGGGGATCCAAGAAAACTTATTGTTTATTCACATTGTCGTGTTGTTTTCGGAGTGAACGCGAGCCCTTTTTTACTTGCTGCCACAATCAGTTACCATTTAGGAAATGCGGACGAATCCCAAAGGGGAATAGCTGCTAAGTTAAGGGAATCTATGTATGTAGATAACTGCGTTGCGAGTGTAAATACTATCGGCGAGTTAAACTCCTTCATTACGGTATCTAAAGAATTAATGGCTTCTGCTCAGTTTGACCTAAGGGGATGGAAACATAATCGACCAGGTAGTAATGAGGAAAATTCAATATTGAACCTGTCTGATGATGAATTTAAGGAAATTGTCTCAGTTTTGGGACTTAAATGGAATTTATATAGTGATACCCTATCTTGTGAGATAAAAGAGCAAAACCAATACGTGCTTAGCAAACGAAACGTATTGTCTATGTTGAGTCAAATTTTTGACCCCATTGGGTTCACTTGTCCCATTACCCTTGTTCCTAAGTTAATCTTGCAGGATTGTTGGAGGGAGAAAATTAATTGGGACACAGAGCTTCCAGATATTTTAGGGAAAAAATTTCTAAAGTGGGCTAATGAGCTAAGTTACCTAAAAGATATAGAAATCCCGAGAAAACTACCTGAACTAAATGAGAGTGCTACTCTACATGTCTTCGTAGATGCTAGCAAGTCTGCTTTATGCAGCTTCAATTTTTATAAGAAATAGTCATGAGGGTATCGTTAACTGTCAATTACTGCAGGCTAGGTCAAAGGTAGCGCCCATAAAATCGATTACAATTCCCAGATTAGAAATCCTTGCGTGTACCATAGGAGCCAGACTCGCTTACAATGTAAAGAAGATCTTAACTTAAAAAACGTGCCAACTTTCTTCTATACAGACTCAATGAATGCGTTTATACTGGATAAAGAAACAAGACAATTGGCTGCGTTTATAGCTAACAGAGTCAATGAAATACGGAAATTGACGGATCCAGAAGCTTGGCGACATATTCAAGGGAAATTTAATCCAGCAGATTTGCCCTCAAGGGGGTGCAATCCTAACGACTTTATTGAAATCCCATTGGTGGGAGGGACCCGACTGGTTAAAACTACCCCATGAAGAATGGCCAGCTAGTGAAATAAGCCCGATATGGAAATAGTCATTTCCGAGAGAAGAAGAACTGTACTCACAAAACTACTTTAGACCTTTGTAGATTTACATTTTTTCAGAAAATATCTTCTTTTAACAAAATCGTAAGAATA